>JAIRCK010000040.1:0-257408 GCA_020744315.1 Curvularia eragrostidis | reverse complement strand
GAGAAGTCTGTATAGAACGTTGTTGTCGCGGCATTGTAGTGGTTGTGTGGAGAGTCGCGTCATGTTGGGTGGGGTGCGCAGCTTACTGATCCGCGCAGCTTACTGATCCAACACGTTAGTTAAGATGCCGAACTCCACATTAGCACGACGCTAAGACAACATCATCAGACTTTAATATGACTACTCGAAATCCAGAGCATGAGTTGAAGAAGGTAAGAATGTAGTAATTTTCTATTGCAGAACACATTGAAATCATGCCTAAGGTCATTATGCGATGTCCCTATCGCATTGCCTGATCTTGGGCGTCTTGAAGGTAACGTGTGGAGATGGAGAAGATATTTTTTCAAACCCTGCGAAACTCAGTAAAACATATCGCAAGAACGGCAAAAGGTAGGTTAGTTCAAGGTAAGCTTTTCATATGTTTGGTAATCATATCGTTCTGTAGAATACAGCAATCTATGGGAGCATGTAATCGTTCTTCATAATGAAATTCTCGGCTATCTATCAATTCTGAGTAATATTTACATATATGCTATGCTTTTAATCCCTGACTGGACGTGATGTCTATGAAGAAAAGTCAAGTCTGTATGCAGGATATTAAGATTACACACAACCGAAAATCCACGTTCATTACGCTTCGGTACCGTTCAAATCGCCAAAGCTTCTATTCCACTATGCCGTCGGTGCCCATTTGCTTTTTGTTCTAATCTTCGCGCCATAGACGTAAAAGAGTATTGGCACAGGGATAAAAGCAACACAGATGAAGCCCAGTAGACTTGTTGCCCACGGAACCCCGAGGTTATGATACATGGCGTGTGTGAAGAGGGGGAAAAAGGCGCCGGCGAACGACCGGATGAAGGTGTTGACTGCGATGGCACTATTCGAGTAGAATCCGTAGCAGTCAATTAGATAGCTCATCCCCTGCCAGAACGGGACCATGCAGCCGAATCCAAGCAAGGCCACGGAGAGCACCTGGGGCACCCATGTGATGTGGGGATTACTCGTCCACGCAAACCAGAAGAGACCCGCCGGTAGAGCAATGGCTCCGACGATCATGGGTGGGAGACGCTCCTCAGGAATGACTTTACCGTGCTTGTGGAATGCGCGGGTGAAGTTTGTGGCGGAGCTGTAGGCGATGCACCCTGCGCCCATGATAATTCCGACGATGAAGGCGCTGAAAGGAAGCTGTGAGACGCCGAGAGACCAGCCGCGCTCTTCATAGAATGAGACTGGGAACTATCGATGAGTGTAAGCTTACTATAAGTGATAGGCATGTAAAGGCGATGACTTACGGCCTCGAAAAGCAGATAGACTATGCCGTAGAGGAAACTCATGTAGGCTGTTACAAGTGCCAGGATGGGCTCTTGAACGAACATGATAAAAGGCCTTAGAAGGTAGACGTTTACCACTCTATCTAAGGTCAACTTGTTCGCATCTGCCGCAGCGTGGTACTGGGTATTTCCCGTCTCTTTGCGCAATCGGGCAGCGCGTAGCTGCAATATCCTAGCCGCCGACGTCTCTGGTATAACAAAGAATCCGATAGTGCCAGTGAGGCCAGCCATGATAAGCGTGATCCAAGACGTCCACCTCCATCCGAGATGCGATTCAGTGATGAAACCACCGGCTATAGGGCCTGCGACTGGTCCCGCAAAACCTCCAGCCGCAAAAACACAAATAGCATAGGATCGCGGAATCGGATCCCACAAGTCGGCCAGCGCTCCGCCCACGACGGCAAGCGGTGCGGCCGCAAAAAAGCCAGCAAGGAAGCGGCCGACGCACACAGTCGCCATGTTCTGTGCAAGAGCAACAGGAATATGGAAAATAGCAAAGAGCACAAAGCCAAATACGAGCGGTATCTTGCGCCCGAGGACTTCAGACATGGGCCCAAACACAATAGGTCCAAATACGAATCCCTAAAAAAGAATCAAGCTAGTTAGCTACCAGCACGAATTTGGTTGTATCGTTCAGCAAACAAAGAAAAGTAGTCTGACATACGAGAACAAACAGCGCAACACCCAGCGTAGCAGTGACGAGCTCGACATTGAACACCTCCCTTATAACGCCAAGATTGGTGCTGAAGATTGAACTGGCAAAGGTAACCGTGAAGACCAGGGAGCCCATGGAAACCGTGATTCCCCATCGTCGTTTGGGCGTCCAGTTCTTTGGATTGTCAGGGTCATTTGGGCCACTAAACTCAACGAAGAATTCGTCCGTCTTCTTCTTTTCTTCTCCTGTTGACGGCACGTCGTCGTCGGATCCCTTTTCGAGGTCGGGAGGGGTGTTGGTTGCAGGATCTGCGTCGTCTTGGCTCTTTTCCCAATCTCCTTCCGAGGGAGCTACTTGCTGGTTATCGGGAATTGAAGCAGAAGATGCCATGGATGCAGCATGCGTGGACGTTGTGGTTGTGGGATGGTCTGCCATTGCAAAAGGGAAGAAATCCCGTCCGTGGGGGGAGGTTTCGTGAGTGTTTTGAGTTTCGACCGCTCTAGCTTTAGCCCCGACAACAGGATACTTAAGTACTTTACACACGTCACATGTCGTTGGTGGTGTGTGGTGTTATTCCCGGAGTTAAGGTGGACTGGAAAGACCGTTCCTAGACGACGATCCCGGCTGAGTCGCTTCGATCGCCATACCTAAACGCCGTGACCATGTTCCTTTGCGGTATCTCCCATTCGACGCTCCACTATTCGCAGTTCAAACGGATTCGAGAGCCGCATAAGCTTTACCAAGCATATGCCACATAAGCATGTCACGGGATTTGTTGTTTTTTTGTGCAGTAAACGGTACACGACGTCATTGTCTTATCCAACAGGCCTAGGTGTATGCAGCAGCCCGTCAATACTAGAGATTACACCTACGGAAAAGCCGCTATATTTCCGAGAAATCCCCTCATAGTCTTCGGGCAGCTATGTCCTCGTCAGCCCTTTCGCTTGCGCGACGTTAAACTTAGCGCCCTTGAAACGGTACCCTCAACAATAACGCCCTTGGCCTTAGCGTCTCGAATTTGTAAACTTGTCGACACCAGCCTCGCGTTGTGCGTCTCGCGTTATCGGCCTTGCGGAAAACCGAGCTTTGGGGTTTGAGCCGCATCAAGCCTCCTTACGTCATTGCTAGGAGTAAGGTGCTTATTCCTGCAGAAAAAGGCGGAAAATAAACTTCTGGTAATCCCAGACACCACAACTCGATGTGACTACATACTAGATAGAAATATTGAACGCTTTACAGCAAAGTGGACATGTATACACTGGTCCAGGGGTAGCCCAATGCTAGCGTATTCAATACACACAAGACAAAAACAAATGTTGAAATCAAGTACCCCGCTGCTACTTTGCATTGGCAATTTTCTTTTGTTTCCTCGGTTATCTGTGTGAACCCTTTTAGAAATCAAGCATCTCACGTAAGCCTTGGTCTCATGACGACAACAGTTTCACATTTTCTATTGTTCTGGAAATCGCAATTGCACCCACCGAGGACAATGCGCGAGCGGCTTTCAGGCCTCAAGAATGATGAAAGCGTATAGCGCATGAGTTTCTTAACACCATTGCAATAGACTGTTCAGGACTCTCAAATGATACACTGCCACACGCGCTCGCTGACTACTGTTTACACTCGCAACCAATCAACTGCCATCCTCTCACTCTGCATCCCTCCTTAGTTCCATCCAATCCAGTTTTTGCTCATTACACGCCAAACCCGTACTTCACCAGATCTCAAATCACCCATTTTGAAGCTCTCGGGCTTGACTTTCTTGTGCTCACGTCCTTGTTCCCACGCACGCACCTTCTTCTTGCTGCCGTCCCATTCCACTACTACAGCAACATGATCAGGCTTGCCGACGTCCATATTGTACTTGGCGTGCATCGGTCCGGCCTTGCCTTGGAATTTGGCGTTGCGGAAAGTAATGATGTCACCAGGGCGTATCTCGTCATAAGATTGCGTTGATGCATTAGCCAGGTTAGCGTAGACAAGTGCACCGTATGAGCGAGTCGAGACTGGCGGAAGGGCATCGGCAAAAGGCTTGAGCAGCTCTTCAATTAAAACATGAGGTGTGCCATTGCCAACAACTGTGTTCTGCTTGGACTCGATAGCTTTGGCAATCTGTCGACCAAACTGCTCATAAGCATTCTCGAGTTGATCCGGACGCTGATGAGGAGGAGGAGGCTCTCGGTGTTGCTCAAGGTCGACGCTGGAAACATTGTTGGCCTCGAAGCGAGCAGAGATGATTGTTTGTGAATAATCAAAGTAAAGAACCTTGATCAGCTTCTCCACAGTGTTTCCCGATTGTGACTCCTTCATATCGACAATGATATCCTTACGACCTTGCAGTGACGGGGGAAGCAGATTGGGTTGGGTCCACCAATGCGACGAAGCTCCAAGGTCGAGTTCCTCAGCCACGAAATCCTGATGCTGAATTGAACCCGAACGGAGCTGATCCATAGACTGCCGTGTACCCATCAACTGACCTGCGTCAAGCGATCTTCGATTTGACATGATTCGAGATTGCGCCTCCATAGGTGCCATTTTTGGGGAATGGAACTCTTGTGGAGGAGGCGGCGGCGGCGGAGCTGCTCTTTCTTGAGGTGGTGGAGGAGGAGCTTGTTGGTTAGGAAGAGGTGGTGGAGCATGCTGGTGCGGTGGAGCCTGGGGCGGTGGGGGTGGTGGCCGATCATGAGATTTTCGGGGCGGAGGCGAAGAGTACAGGTCGTCCTCATCCTCCTCAGACTCAGCTTTCTGACCCGGTAAAGACGGAGGAATAGATGGTGGCATGGGTGGCGGAGGACGGCTCTGCGGTGGTGGCTGACTTGTTGGAGGAGGTGGCGGTGGAACTGTTCTAGGGGCTGGAGACGCGGCGAGCGGGGGAGGACCAGTGTACTTGAAAGGATCATACTCGTCATCATCCTCAGCCTTTTGGGCATTGTGATTCGGCGGCGGCATAGGTGGTAAAGGAGGAGCACCGCGTGGAGCGTCTGTAGACGTTCGACCGGGCGGCTGTTGAGGAGGAGGGGGTGGTACTGCACGATGAACTGGGGGTACAGGTGGCATACCCTGAGGTATAGTTGGTGATCGTGCCGAGGTTGGCTCATCCGTCATGGTGTCGTCCTCAACACTCGAGTTTCTAGCGTGTGACTTCAAGGCATCCTTGTGTGTTGCCTCAGGCGCCATGTCCGTATCGTAGTCTCCCTCATAGTCTGTCTCCCCCTCAGTTCTGTCCACCTTTCTTATGGGCAGATCTGCATGACGAGAAGGGGGCGCCGAAGTTGGCGGTGGTGGTGGAGGTGGCCGGCTTGCTGTTGAGGGTGCAGGGCCCGTTGGAGGAACAGGCGGTGCGCGTCTTTCGGATAAGTCATGTTGCTGCTCACCAGATGCAAAGTAGGAAGCTCGCTTTGCAGATGGTGATTGAACAGAAGCAGATGGAGTATTGGCCGCATCTGTCAACTCATCACCAGACTCGGAGCCAGGCCCTGGCGATGTGACCTGAGGAGGCGGCGGTGGTGGAGCAGGGCGAGCTAGACATGGTCAGAATGGGCATGAAATTGGCTGCGTTACAACTTACATGCTGATGGCACTGGCGGAGGCGCGGGTCGTTCTATACAGAGTTAGAATCAAACCGGAAGGCTGGCATACATGTAAAGCTCAATGCACACACATACTAGACACACATACAGTCATGACATATTCCGATACACCGTCACAGGTAACATACGTCTTTGACAGTGTCTCGGAAAACGGCAGCTGAAGGTGGTCTTGACCATGGTGTATAAAAGCGGAAATCGGCTTGCGAGGGATCATGAACTTACTGTCTGATGGAACAGGCGGGGGGTTATCGCCTGTGGGTGTGCGCTGGATCGGCTGGGCAACAACGTCCTCTACATCAGGTACCTCGTCCGCTTTATGAGAGTTGGTAACTGTATGAGGTGCCTCTTCCTCTTTCTCCACGGACAGCGAGCGGTCATCTTGTTCCTTGCTCTTCGCCTGTGGCAAAGGAGGGATACGGAACATGGGTACCGGTTGCTGAGGTGAAGCATACCCCTCCGATTCCTCAGGCTTTTTGTCTGTGATTGACTTCTTCTTCGCAGGTTTCGGCGGCTTGGGAGGAAGGGCTCCCATAGGGATACCGCCAAACATACCGGGCATGCCCATGCCGCCACTCATTTTAGCCATACGTTGACGGAGCTCCATCTTCCGTCTCGTTTCGGCGTCCACTTCATCTTCCTCTTCTTCTTCCTCTTCTTCCCCATCTTCTTGTGTAGCGCCTTGCTCTTCGCCAACATCGGGCTCTTGCGCCGGGGCAGCAGCAGCCCTCGGTGCTGGTGGGGGCGGGTGTCTACTCTTCGGTCTGTCCTCATCATCCTCGACGCTTGTAGACTCAGCTCCAGCATCTTCAGTATCGCCGGCACCTGACTGATCGGCGTCGTTCTCGCTAAGGAGCTCGCGATTGCGTGCTTGTGAATCGGGCGACTTGACATCCTGCGATGTGCGAGGACGAGCTTGGTCTATTGATGCACGGGGCTTGGAAGTTCCACTGCCAACCCGCTCTAAGCCAGTGTCTTCGCTATCATCAGCCTGGCGGTCCTGAGACTCTGCTCTTTTCACCACCGGTGGCCGCTTTGGCTTTTCCTTGAGCATAGCAGCAGCTCTCTCCGCCTGTTCTTGCTGCTGCTTCTGAAGAAGAGCGATTCTTTCCTTCAAGCTGACCTTGGGCTGCTGCGCCTCCTCGCCCTCGTTCGAATTTGGAGCATCATGAGAGATGAGTCCAGCACGCTCTGCATCCTCCCGGTCTCGCGCCTGGCGTTCTGCAATCTCTGGATCTTCTTCGCGGCGGTACGTCTTGATTGGAGGGGCCTCACGAACAGGAGGGACGTATGCATTGCGGCTCGGTGGAGGAGCAACGAAAGGCTTCTTGATGAAGTTGGTCGGTGCGCCGCCAGACGGCTTGAATGGCTGAATGGGAGCTGCAGCTGGAGCGTTGAAAGCCGCAATGCGGTCCCGGAAGGCATTGGACTTAGCAGCGACCGGCGGCGGGAGCTTTTTTGCAGGCGCGGCAGGTTTCGACGTCTCAGGCTGCGTCTGAGGAGGCTCCGCGGCCTTTGCACTGGATGCAGAAGGAGGTGACATGGGCGACATTGGCAAGGGTGTGTTTTTGGCGGCAGCCGGGACATCTACAGGGGGCAGTTGGGGTTTGGGCGGTTTGGGCTCCTCAGGCTGTGCTGGCTCGGGTTCCTGCTGAGGTATCTGAGGAGTGGGAGGGGCCTCCTGTGCAGCGGGCGGGTCCAATGGCTTGTAGCGTGAGGCTCGGTTTGGGCGTGGTGGCGGCTCAGGTTCGTAGCGCTCGACGAAGTTCCTGGGAAAGAGGCCATCGTGCTTGTTGCCGCCATTGTCAGTGTATTCGCCGACATACCAGTCGTCGCCCTCCTCCTCGGTGACGGTGATGATCTGGCCAGCCTTGAAGTCGAGGTCGTCCTCGTGGGGGGACGAGTAGTCGTACACGGCCTTGACCTTGTACATGGCGGCTGGCTAGGGTGATGCAGATGAGACGAATGTGGCAGTGGTAGGCGGGCTCGCTAGGCTATGATAGCTGCGAACCCTGCCGCAGGCAGAAAAAGGGCGACAGCAGGTGTTGGTGTAGGTGTAGGGTTGGGTGCAGGCGGGAGCTTCTCTGGGGCGTAGTGCTGCTCGGCGGGTCGTCTAGGTGGAGCTGAAATGAGGCCTGTGTCAGATTGCGAGAGACAGCGGGAGGCGCGGAAGAGCAAGAGAGACGTACCATTCACCGTGGGCACCCATACAGCTCTGGGCGAGTGGGGAGGACGGGGTGGAGGAGAGGGAATGGGGGCGGCCGGCAGGTGCCTCGTGGGACAGTGTGGTGACGAAGCTCAAAACAGCCCCGCGCAGCCCGACGGCCCAGCTTGGCAGTTGGCGCTCCCAGGTCCACTTCACGACCCTCTAGCAGCCGACGATCGCAACACCAATCCCCACGCCCACTCGGACTCGCTTTCGCGCGAGACATGCCGCCCAAGTCCATTCTCAAGAACTCGACCGTGGCTGCCAATGCGCCGCCCGGCACCAGGCCCGTCAACCCTCGCCATCTCGCTGTCGCCCGCCACCATGCCTCTGTGCTCGAAGACCGCAAGCGCGTCGAGGCCGAGGTCCTGCAGGCCGTCATGACGCTCATGGACTTCCCGTCTTCGCCAGACGCGGACCCCAAGCGGCCTTCGCCGGCCGACGCCCAGTTCTTCCAGAAGGCAGTCGTTCCCTTCCAGCCTGCCGACTACGACGCCCTCATCGAGGAGCGCAACATTGCCGACAAGTGCGGCTATGCCCTGTGCTCGCGGCCTAAGAAGAAGGCGCGGTCAACGGCAAAAAAACAGTTTGTCGACACAGACGATGGCGTGCAGATAGTCGACAGGAAGGTGCTCGAGGTGTGGTGCTCTGACGACTGTGCGAGACGGGCGCTGTACGTAAAAGTGCAGCTGAGCGAGGAACCCGCCTGGTTGCGACATGGCGGCTACGGCGACAAGATTGAGCTCATGGTAGACAACGAGGAGGAACACCGAACTGCGCTGCCCCTGCGACCGAAGCAGCAAACCGCGTCTACTAAAGACAGCGAGGAAGACGAGGAAGTTAATGCAGCCTGGGCCGCTTGTGAAGATGCCATGGCCGACCTGGCACTCGAGCGAGGAGAGAAGCCGGGCCAAGCAACCAAGGCGAACAACGATCTTGTCCAAGACCAGATCCTGGAACGGCCGTCCAACAACGCGCCTCCGCAGCCGCCCTCGCTTCCTAATCAGACGTCGGATCATACCATGGCTATTGAAGGCCACGTACCACGCATCAACAGGAAGGATAAAGATGAAGACGACGAAGACGACGCACAGGACTGGGATAAGCACCTGCCGGGATGATCAAACAACTTCACCGCCAGATTTTTTTCACATCACCAGCCCCGAGGAAACCAGCACTAGACCTCGATGCTAGTGTGAGCCATGTGCTTGATATCTACTCCAAGACATTGGCCGACCGAACAGCGCGTGCAGGATCCATATTCTATTGCTATTGAGAGAGGCAGGCGCTTTGGGCCTGTACAATATTCGGGAGTATGCCATCCTGTAGACCGCGTGGCGGTTACAGATCTGGTTCGATAATCGCAAGGTGACCATAACAGTTGAAGAAGCTACAAAGACTGCAGTTGGAATAAGGCCATACATAGAGTAGACTGTTGCGTGTCAATAGGTTCATAGCAACGAATGCGAAAGTTACACAGTATAGTTCTCGGTTACATGAGCGATGAATCTATGTTGGTCCTGACTCTCCAATGCACACAACCCCAGCAGAAGCCGCGGAGGTGCGCACGGACCGCGTTGCCGCAAATCCATCCTCGACATTTGCTTGCCATTACCAAGGGCACCACTTCAGCCGCCATTGAACGCCAGCCCGCGGCTGTCGCATCGCCAACATGGCTTTGAACCGCCAATCCCTTTCGCCGACAGCTCATCTTCTGCGAAATTCCCGACTTTTCTCACTGCCGAAACCGCTCCCACGGCCGCCCGTTAGCGAGACATTTGGCGCGGGCATCACCAAGGCCTCTGATACCGCAACGCTACCATACCCAACACACCAGGCCATTGCCACTACAAAGGCATCGCTGGCACGCGGTGACTGGGGTCTGAAGCGGGCAATTCCATCACGGAGTCACCTTGTCCAAGTCAGCGACCCGGTGCTGCGAGTGACGCAACTGGATACCATTGAGCATGTTACCGACTTCGACTCTGCAGCCGATCATGTGCGGACAAGGCAAAAGTGGGAAGAGATGGGCGTTCCGATGATGAAGGGCATGACGCAGATGCGAGATCTGGACTTGAGCGGTGCGCCACCCGCAGGAGCTTTTGAAGTCCGCGATGATACTACGAGTTATGATACTGATATGGGTTTGGACGAGGCGGGGCTGTACCTAAAGGCGCTCAAAAAGAGCATGCCCGCAGAACGAGCCAAGGCCGAATGGGAAGCTTTCAATGCTACCTGGAAAGAGAAGTGGGAAGTGAAGCTGGCAAGTTGGAGGGCCCAAGGTTGGGGCACCGAACTCGCCGACTTTGAGGCTTTCCAGAAAGAAGCGAACAAGGCAAGGAAGCAGGCCCTCACATCAAGCAGCAAGGCCCCAGCTTCCACGCCATGGCTAGGCGAGTTTACGGCCTTGGAGCAAGAGCAGCAAGAAGCAAGGAAGTCACTGAGGGAGAAACTGGACGCAGCAGCTGAGTCCGGATCAACGAATTTCATTCCATTCACCCCACCTCCTGTAGACCCCGCTGTACACAACACCAAGCGGTGGAAACACGATGGCCCTTGGCTGCCGGGTATGAGTGCCGACGACTTTGTTGCCTACCTCAACAAAGAAATCACTGCTCGCAAGAAGGAATTCAACAAGTACCTCGTTGAGTTTGTCAAGAACGAAATTTACACTTCGCGTCGTCTTGCTGCGGCGAAATCCCAAAACCTACCACCAATGGATATCAAAGAAGCAGAGCAATGGCACGAGCAACAAGAAAAGGCCCTGCGTCACATCACACGGGAAGACATTGACGCCGGCATCAAAGCTCTTCGAAAAGAGACGGCAAACGACCCCTTGGCGAGCAAGCTCGTCAGCAAGCTCATTCTCCCTTTCCTGAGGCTGCCAGCGATCAAGTTCAAGTACAAGGCGTATGCCCAAGACGCATCGAGCCGCGACGTCGACCAATACTCCTTTGACCAAGAAACTGCGCCATTATCGACACACCCCAGCGCCGGTCTAGGCTACCTGCGCACAAAATCCTACATGAGCAACCACCCCATCCTAGGCCCGCAAGCCAGCCACGCACCTGTGCCCGCGCGCGTCATACAAGCCCGACGCACTGGCACCAAGAACGAGGTGTACGCGCGCCTGGGCGTAGGCGGCTTCGTGGCGAATGACCAGTTCAAGAGCACAGAGACCATGTCTGCCTCGCGGGCCAACATTGCAGGTGCAAAGGACGTCGAGACCATCGACATCGACACGCCTGGCGGCCGCAAGATCCCCGTGCAACCCCTCTTTGGCAGCGTGACCAACGACGGCCGCATCCACATCAAGCTCAAGCGGTCGACGGGCCCAGAAGTCGCCGTCGCACGCGGCGAGCTCGACGACAGACCGCCCGTCCGCGACAACGTCGACAGCGACCCGCTGCGCAATATTGGCAAGAGTATGGGCAAGAGCGGGGTCAAGGAGCTAGATGAGCAGAGTGGCGAGGCACTCAAGTTGAGCCAGTTCTTGGAGAGCGTCACACCTAAGGGTAAGGGTACTCCGCCGCCGGGCTTTCCGGGCGTGGCGGACGCGCTGAGGAGTGACTAAGGAAAAGTGCGCGGCAGAAGACTTTGTCTACTAGGTCTGAGACATTTTTATACCTGTATGAATTGTAGATTTGTTTTGTGAAGAAAGAAATGTATACCTGTATAGTACCCCCCAAGGGTGGGAGAAAAACAACTACTATCTGCTTTTCTTGGATTGAACTTGTGTTTTCTTTTTTTTTGACGTGGCGCATTCGGTATTCTGTGTCAAAAGTGCGTTCAAGAACAAACATCAGCCCAGGCAGAGCTGACGTACTCTTGCTATTCAATCGCCAAACGCGGCTTGATGCAGATCCACAAACTACGCTTTTGACACAAGGAAAGGGTCATGCAGTGGTGGGATTAGGTGTGGTGAGAAGGGGGGACGGCTCGTATGCAACATGTTTGCCTACCAAGTAAGACATGCACTAGGCATCAATATTGGTTTCAGAGACTTTTTACCTTGCAATGCAGAAGCGAAGTCTGTGGACGGAGCTAAATGCTAAGAGGCTTTTTGGGGGGGCTGAGCGTGAAGTAGAAGTGACCGGGGTAGAGAGAAGTTTGCTTGCCCTCGTGAGAGCTTGTCGGGTTCGGGTCGGTCCATGTACGGGGCATTTTTTATCTCTTCCTCAGTCGTACGGGTGATCAGCCGCTAGGCACCGGGAAGATAAACGTATGTGCGTGCTACAGTCTGTCACTGTGGTGCGGGTGATTATACCGAGAAAGCCCCGCGAGGCAGCCATGTCTTTGTAGTCGGTAAAAATGGGCAGTTCGGATGCATACTACAGTCGTACCGACTAGTCCACGCACGTACACATTGTATACAGGTTCCAGCGGTATTTTCGGCAATTAACAACGAATACCCTTGGCAGAGTGAAACACTTCAGCTTCAATGGTATCCCTGCCGGAAAGCTTGTTGTTCCTGTGTCAGGCTGTAGTATACTCTCCGTGGGCATCGGGCTGGAATTTAATCCCGAAGCTGACTTTGCTTACGAATTGGTAGAGGCGAGACGAACCGGGAGGGTGCGGTAATGCTGGGGATATGGAGGACCCGACCGCGGAGTGGGCTTGAACTTGGGCATGCGTCTAAGCGCTAGTTGGGTAGCGACGTCTACGCATGGCTCTCTTTGCGCGATTGAGCATACCTGGAGCGATGAGTAGGCGTTATATAGGTATGGATCCTGAGTGAAGTGGCTTGAGTATGCGCAAACCTGCCAGACAAAATGATGGGTGCGAAGAAGCGTTCTGGTGGTTGTTAGCGGAAACTTGTCTTCTCAACTGGGAAAGTTGAGACCAGCGCCCGACGACTATGGCGTTGTCGAAACCAAGATATCTGTTTCCTGGTTCCTGACGTCGGCGATACTTGGTGATGCCCAACCCAAACTGGTGGAGCCGGATGTCCGTGGCACCATTCTCAAAGTAACCTGGTGGAAGACGGCCTTGATGCGGACTCTGATCTGGGCAACCACCCGGGGGGCTGAGTAAGTGTGCGATTGGGATAGAAGGCTCGGGAGGAAGTGTGGCACGGCACGGCACGCCTGACTTTTCTTACTGGCTCAATTGCTTGGCTGTGGCTGAGCTACAGAGATAGGATGAGGCTGGTGAAGACGGTGGTGAACGTGTTGGATGCGGCGGCAGTTTGGTGGGGCGGCAGCTTTGGTAGAGTTTGGGATATCCAAAAAAAAATCTGCTGGTGTTGAGGTCTATGTACTATATGCGAGGCAGGGGCAATGAGTGCATTGGGAAGGTGCTCCCCAGATACATCCGCAATGTACAGGGCAAGAACGACGACGCACCGCACTATTTCGAACTCTATCAAGGAACAGGCCAGGCGTCCTGTTGAGCGTTTCTGGCGCCATCTATGATGGAATTGTGTGCATTTGTCAGGCCAGTGGCACAAAGTGCCGAAGAGCGCGCTCTGCTGATAGATGGCTGTGGCTGCTCACCACTGTGGCTGATCCCACCGTGGCGGTGCTTACCCAATCTGGCCGTGTGTGTCTGGCAAATTGGGGTCCAAAGCAGAAATAGCGGTGTCGTATATTGGGAGCAGGTTAGATTCGACGCTAGGGCGGCCCAGGGCGCCGCCGAAATGACGGTACAGGCAAATCATATGTGGATATTGGTAATGGGCGTGCTTGGTGGAGGGCGTCCGAATGTAGAGCGAGGAGCGTCGAGGAGGGTGAAGTGCGGGCGCGCAAGCAGACGCACTGGACGGGCTGCTCTTTCCCCAGTGCAGCTGGCGCAAGGCAACAAGGTGGTTGCCGGGCTCACATGGTCAGCCATTTGCCTCTCCGACGTCGCCGCCACGGCTCGCCGTCCACTCGCACTCGGTCCATGACAATGAGGGTGCTGCACTGCATTCTACCTGCATCATCAACACCACCACTGCCTGGCTAGTCCGCACCAACATGCTTGGCCATTGGGCGCCCACGAGCAAATGGCAGCCCTCTGGTGCCTGGCGTCAAGCACATCCGGTTTGGCGATACGGGACTGACTGCATAGCCTCCACCTGCATTCGTCCATTTCTCTGCAGCTGACGGCGCGCCATCCGCATATCGGCCAGGACACCTCCATCAGCACATGCCTATCTCCCTCCCAGTGCAATTCTGCCCCCAGAGCGCACTCAATCCAGCAGCGCCCAAAGCGAGGGGCCGTCATCCTGCCAGAGGCGCGCTCCCATGTCGCCAACCTCACCATTGCTGCCCATCGAGTCTAAGACATGTCGGTACGCCAACGCGGGGATGCGCCCTCCGCAATGCGCCTTCGACAAACTTCCCCTGTCGCAATACCACCAGTTGCTGATTGTTCTCCTTCTCCATGATGACCAGGCACACGACACCGGTTGACACCAGTCGACACCGGTCGCGACCAGGGTCTGGTTTTTTAGGAGGGGGGGCAGTGGCTTCGGTCGCTCGCGGGCTGTGCAATTCACCGCTGCGCAGCAGGAGAAACTTGGCCCCAGTGCGCCCGGATCATGTTCATGCAATCGCCCATCCTGCAGGCCGCTGTAGCCTGGCACTGGTACTTGTTGCTGAGGCTCATCCCATGTCCACTCAAACGGCCCATGTTCAGGCTACAATCAACCAACACTGCTTGCCATTTAAAATCACCCGCTCGCCCAGCAGGGCTATACGTTGCTTTCTCTCACGCGCCTGCTTAGTATCCACACCTGCTCGTTTGCCTCCATTGCGTCGCATTTATTATTACGCTTCTGGCTTTCTGACTCCTTCGCTTTCGGGCCTACGCCTCCTTGATTGCCTAAGTACACTCATCCTCTCCGGCGCTTGTCTCAGCCGGGCCATTCCCTGCGCCCTTTAAATACACCCAACTCTCAGCACTATCAGACATTCGGACCACACGTGGATTTCTCTTCTTTGTTTGACTCATAGGGTCCGTCTCCCTTGACCTTGCGTCCCACTTGGTCAAACACTTCCCTCAGTAATTAACTCGCACAAGTTCACCTACCACCCATCGGACATTACCAGCCAAAGGCACCAACACACTGCTTGGTCCTCACCTTACACACCACCCGTCGCAACCATGTGTCGGGTAGAAGGAGATCGCGTCTACTATTGCGACAATGCGCGCAGTGGTAGAACATGCCGGGACGTACGCAGAGTGCCTACTTCCTACGGCCACCAGAGAGGCTCCGCTTCGCGCGACGACACGCCTTCTCCAGTAAACCCGCCGACACCTACAAGCTCTGGAACGTATCTCACACAGCGCCGTCGCCCATCCAACAGTGGTAGCCGTCCTTCCACCCGGGATGGACAGCGCATCAACCCCGAGATCATTATCGAAATAGGCTCCAAGAAAGGAAAAAGTGGCAAATACCCGTCCCTCTCCATCTCAACAAAGAATCACAAGCGTCATTCGTTCGGTTCCCTTGGGTCTAACGATGCCGCGGTGGATTCAGGAGAATCTGAGGCCTCATATACCCTACGGACGGGCTTCCCGGAAGCCCCTTTACCCCCAACAGCTGCCTATGACCAACCCAACGCATTTCTTCCTACACCTCTCCCAACTCATGGATACTACCATCGACACACACCATCGGCATCCTCTAGCCAAACACCCTCACTGACTGTGCCGTCCGAGCCGGACTTTGACCTGTCTGCTACTCGGCGAAGCACTCGCCCATCTGCTCCCATCATACATCACTCTGCTACTGACCCTGCATCTCCAACTTGGCCACAGCGCGGACCCCCTTCGGGGTCCTACAAGACAAAAAGGATTGTACCAAGAGACCTTCCTCAAGCCACTCAAACACCCACTAGCACGCATCCACTTGATTACGATCAGTATGCTGATCATTCTGGCTCTTCTCGTGCCAGTTCCGGGATAGTTGATCCTCCCCGTCCTGCCAAGAATAGCAGCCAACGTCGAAAGAAATCTAGCGAAGATCATATCCTTCAGGGAGATGTCAACCGAAGAATGACTGAAGATTTCGAAAAGTCGGAGAATGACAAGCACGTTCGCTTCGAACTTGGCCGTTACGAAGCCCGCGAAAAGGAGCGAGCTGAGAAGGCATTGGCTGAGAAGGAGAAGGAGCGCGCAGCATTCCGAGAAGCAGAGCGTGACCGGAAGAGGTCGGAGCGTCTGGAGCAAGAAAAGGAGCGTCTGGAGCGGGAAAAGAAGGAGCGACTAGAGCGAGAAAAGAAGGATCGTCTAGAGAGAGAAAAGAGGGAGCGTCTGGAGCGAGAGAAAAGGGAGCGAGAAGACCAACAGGCAAAAGACCGCAAGAAGGAAAGATCCAAGCCTCCAACGACTGACAGCACCAAGCGGCCAACTAGCTCTCGAAGAATGTCTTCATTGATGACTCCCCAAGAGCAGGCAGAGCAGCAGCGCCTCTTGCAAGCTGAAAGCCTCGTCATGCAAAGGGAGAAGGAGGCTGCAGAAGCGCGGGAACGAGAGGAAAGAAGAGCAGCTGTTCGACAGCAGCAAGAGTCATCATACTACGATCCTCGAGGCGGCGACCGATCGCTGTCAAATGCCAACAACGCCAGCAAAACGCGCCGAGACAGTGTTGCCTCTACAGCACGCCCATCTGGACTTTCCAACACGCCCAGTAGGCGCCACCCAAGCATCTCTCAACCTAACCCACCTCCTGTCATTACTCAGTTGCCTACGGATTACTCAACCCGACCGCAAATGTCAAGGGCACATGCACCGCCGCCACTGTCGTTCCCAAAGAATTTCAACCAAGATTATGCGCGTCCACCATCCGCCCGACGTGCCTCCCTTACCCAAGACAATCCATTCTTGTCTGCCGCTGTAACATCGCCAGTAGCTGATCCATGGGACGTGCGCAATATGGATCAGGCACTTCCATCCACTCGAACTTCTGATGGCCGCAAACATAACTCTACGCAGCCATGGGGCGAGCCAATCGTCCATGGCCCTACACATTCTGTCCGACGCACAACCCAGTACGTGAGTACATTCGATGATGACGACGACGATCTCGACAGCTATCAACCCACTTTTGCCTCGCGCACAGGACTGAGCAGGAGTGGCAGTTTGAGGAGGAAAAACTGATTGCTTTGAATTATTTGATATTTCGGTATGCTCTGTGGTTTTGTATTGTTTTTCTGTGGCGTCCCGTGTCCTAGCTTTTTCCATTCGGGCCTACCTCTGATACCCTGGCGTCTCCGTTTCTACTTTATTTAGACCACTATTTAGACTACCATGCGAATTGTTTGTTCAGCGTATACCCTTTTTTTTTCTTTTCTGTTTCTGTTGTATCGATTTCGGTCTATGTATTCGTGAATGTAATACATTTTCAGTATAATCTCAGAGGACCAGTTTTGTGCAATAACAAACGTGACTTGTATGCATGTCGCGTTGTTGTGTGACTGTTGTAATGTATCTGTATATCTAAAGAAACTGATGACTTCCTTCAATATTCTCGATATGGCTACATGTTAGATGCAAACATCCAATCACCTTCCCCAGTGGGCGCCCTACATGAGCTCTCGGCACTAGTTATGCTTAGCTTTTGTCCGTAACCACGTCATGTGGGGTTTCAA
The DNA here is from genome assembly GCA_020744315.1 of Curvularia eragrostidis. Classification (NCBI taxonomy): domain Eukaryota; kingdom Fungi; phylum Ascomycota; class Dothideomycetes; order Pleosporales; family Pleosporaceae; genus Curvularia; species Curvularia eragrostidis. The sequence goes on along the minus strand of JAIRCK010000040.1, from coordinate 240,051 downwards.
CAGTCGGCACGCAGAAACTGTACCTAATCACATTGCTTGTTTTCCTTTCAGGCGTGCACATGTATGCAATCTCCATGCGCCATTCCCGAAGAACCTGCATACAAGCCAAGCGAAACTGGGAATAACCACCAGCCCAGCTTACTTAAAGGCACCTGGGTAACCCGGGTTTCAACGATGCCCCAGTTCAATCTCAGCACACTCGCCACTTGCAAGCCAGTTGTAGGCGGCAATCAAGGTAAGTTGAGCAAAAACTCCAACATCCAACTTTTGTGTGTGTGTGTTTTGGGCTATTCGTAAACTCACTAAAGATAGAAGCCCGGTCGTCATCATGAGGCTGCTCCCCACAATCTCACTCTGTGTCGCCACTCTATTCGCAGCGCTCGCACAAGCGGCGTCCGAGCCTCCGAAAAAGAGCGACGTTACCCAAGCACTGGTTTTTGATGATGGCGGTGTGGAAGCAAATGCTCCGTCCGGATTCGCACCACCACCGATCAACGAGACTTCTAATAGCCAGGGTTGCGCGGCTGCAGTAAGCTTTTCTCTCTCGCCCCCATAACTCGGATCCTCATAAGATCCGTACGTCAGTCAGCCATTGCGTGTCTATAAGCTTACTATTACCCCGTGTAGTGCCACTCCCTTCTAGAAGCTTTTGGTCAAGGTAGAGTAGAGACTCCAGACGAACAAAGCTACAATGCCACGCTCGACTATTTTTGGTCGGCGCAGCAGCGAGAGCCCAGACCGCATTGCGTCTTCCTACCTGAGACGGCGCGCGAAGTGGCCAAAATGGTGCTTGTTTCCCAGCTCAACGCGTGTCCTTTTGCAGTGAGAAGCGGAGGCCATGCTGCGTTTGCAGGAGCGTCGAGCGCGAACGGGGGTATAACGGTGGTTCTTGAGCGCATGGCGGGTATTACGCTGTCTGAAGATAAGAAGATTGCATCAGTGGGAGCTGGTGCTATTTGGAGTAACATCTACACTAACCTTGCTGAACACAATGTTAGTGTTGTGGGTGGCCGCGTTGCTGATATTGGTATTGGAGGTCTGACGACAGGAGGTGGCATTTCCTTCTTTTCAAACGTACGCGGTTGGGCGTGTGATAACGTTGCATCTTATGAAGTAGTCCTCGCCGATGGACGCATCGTAGTGGCCAAGCCCGACTCAGCATATTCGGATCTCTACTGGGCACTGCGAGGCGGCGGCAACAACCTAGGCGTTGTCACGCGGTTCGACCTCGAGGCGTTTGCTCATGGCCCGCTGATGTATGGCGGGCAACGTATCCTCACCAACGAGAGTTTCAGTGGTGCCATTGACGCATTCGTTGACCTGGGCCAACACGCATCCCGCGACCCCAAGGCCGCGCAGATCCTGTCTTTCGTATTCGATGCGAGCTCCAACATGCGAATCGCATCTGCCGAGCTGGAATACGCAGACGCAAACCCCAACGCATCCATTTTCCAGCGCTGGGACAATGTCTCCGCCATCTTAGACACCACGCGCATCACCACCCTAGCAAACCTGACCTTCGAACTAGCCAACGTCAACCAAAAAGGTTTCCGGCAATCCTACTGGACCGCGTCTGCCAAACTCATAGACCGCGAGCTAGTCGACCGTGTCGTTGACATGTCCTTTGATGCGTTTGACAAGCTCAGAAATGTCTCGGGCATCGTACCCGCCAACACACTGCAAGTCATTACCGTGCCGCAGCTCGAGGCGATGCAAAAGAACGGTGGGAATGCCCTCGGCCTGGCCCCCAATGACGGCCCTCTCCTGCTCATCAATCCCAATTTCTCGTGGCGCAACGCCCAAGACGATGAACTTGTGCTGCGCACGGCTGAGAACTTGGTTGCACAGTTTAAGCAAGCGGCGGCGGATAGGCATCTGCAGAGTGATTATCTGTACATGAACTATGCGAGCCAGTTTCAAGATGTGGTTGCGAGTTATGGGGCTAGTGCGGACAGGTTGAGACGTGTCGCGCGCAAGTACGATCCAGAGGGCGTATTTCAGAGGCTGCAGCCGGGGTACTTCAAGCTGTATGGGCCGCCGGGTAAGGATCTACCTTCTTGAGTTTTGAATGTCTTTCTTTTTGATTTGGGTAGGTGTAATTTGGGGCTTCGTGGTCAAGGTATCTTTGCTTAGGGTTGAGAGAAAGGTAGCGGTCCCGTACCTATGCTGAAGTCCATGTTGTGACGCAGAGCAATGGAAAAGGACCGTTCAACATCTCTGCCCACTTTTGAGGAATCGATGCCTGTTATGCAGTTCTCCCAATGATTGTTCAAGTAAAGCGAACCATGCGCTGCGCTCAGCTTAATGTAACAGTTATTGTGAGAGACAACTAGTCAAAAGGCGTCGGCGACGCAGTCAGGACAGACAACAGGCGATAAATAGCTCTATTAAAATACTAAGCAGAGCGTGATGATATCTGTGATTGCCGCGTAGCAAAACCGTGTCTTCTAAGCAAACCAAATGATGAAATTTTTTCAAGATGGTCCGTTGCGCTGCAACATGTTAGGAGATAATAGAAAAAGAAAAAGAAAACTCTTTTGGATGACATAATGAAACAACACGGCACCAGGCCGCTCAAGTCATAAGCAGCACTTGCTACAACCGTCAATGAAGGGTATTACCAAAAGAAAAGAATAAGCGGGCACCTGAACACCAAAGCTTTCGAAAATCAAGAAGACAGCATGGTGTTGCCATGCGGAGAAGAAATATCAGGGGTCGGGAGGATATGCGGGGGTGAATAATGAAGCGATGACGATACAATAGCAATGGGAAGGCTGCAGTGCGATTGCCACGCAACAGCTACCGTGATAGGTGCCGCTTTCGCTGATGCCTCTGGAGATTGTCCTTGCGTGAGAAGCCATCAAGGTTGGTGCAGTCAGGATGTTCACAGCGAAAGGTGACCTTGACTGACAATGGGTCACTGTGTTGATGCATATGTCTGCGAAGGTCTTTCGGATATAAGAAGCCTTTACCGCAGGCTGAACACACGTGAGGCCGCTCATTGATGTGACTGGTTTTGCGGTGACGGCTAGCCATGGTGAGTTACGTCGATCAGCACGCCACGGAGACAAAACTTACTTGAGGTCGCACTGACGATTGAAGACATCATTGCAACCCGACTCGTCACAGACGAAGCCACCCTTACGAGGAGCCTGCCGCCTATGTGACCGCTTCCGAGGCTTGGGCCGATGCGACGGCGACGACGAGGAGCGGTCACCAGGAGTGTAAGTGTCCTCAATATGCGCTTGCACAGTAATCGGCTGCACTGTTGTCTCATTCGCATCTATGAACTGCATGTACTCGTTGTTCAAAGGCGGCCTATCGTCCCCAATGACGTAGTTCACAACTTGCGCCATGTTTACATCCGTCTCGAGGGTATCGGTCAACGGCACGGCGGTGGAGTCGTGAGGTTGCAGAAACGTTGCTGCGTCGTTGTATGTGAACTGTGGCTGGTATTGTCAGGAAGAGGCTCTGCAAAGGCGAGTAAAGTCTTACCATGGTTTGCAGGCACACACAAAAGTCCCACTGCATACCGCAGGTGCACAAAAACAGCTCATCCATGTAGTATGGCAAGTCCAATGGACTGCCAGACGGCGTTAGCTCCATGATTGAACTGGAGGCTGCCGCTGGCTGCAGCAAAACAGCAAAGAACACTGCAAACAGCAGCAGTGAGCACATGCTCATCTGGGTGCCTAAGGACAGGCTTGGTTGGGGTCGACAATGTGAGCTGGACAGACGTGTGGGAGAAAAGGATAAACGTCGAAAGACTGTATGTTCGGACAACAACTATGCTGGGCAAGGAAGGTGGAGGAGAGGAAGAGTGATTGAACAGAAAAGAGTATAAGGACCAAGAGCGCGGAAGTGGTTGAGGACTGCGGAGGCCGGCTGCCTGAGGAGCCACAGGTCACGGGCAGCTGTGGCTATGTTGATGATGTAGGTGTCGACCATTCTGGCGATTGGGAGTCTCTGCAGCTAGTTTTGTCAGTTCAATATGTCAGCCGTAATGAAATTGCACTTTTGGTGCAATGAAGAGTGCAATCGTCGTGGTTACGAGACGAAGGGAACTGCGACGGTGGCACGCAGCGGTCAGGGACGCGCAACCCTTCGTTGCTTGGACACCATGCCGCTTCGAGAAGTCGAGGAGGGGTTCGCTGCTCTCCAGCACGTGATGTGATACCATCGTACACGCCTACCGTAAGAATCTTGCACCTGGTTGTTAGTAAGAATTCTCTGTTAGTATATGATCTGGAGCACCTTTGGTAAATGCCACATTGATGTCTGCTGGAAGTTTGCGTTGCTACTTTCCCTGACGTCACGTGCCGACACACGTCTTTGAGCTCTCACCACGCCATTTTGATCCTGCTATCGCAAGCCCCCACTCTTTGACGTCCTATAATACGTTCAAGCGTTATGGGCACGTTCCCTCCCCTCCCCTGCTATTGGTCCTTGACGAGGCTGCCCTAAGGTTTGTTAGGGTGGACAGTAGGTTTCTGTTGTGTTGGCAAAGCAGTTCAGACATAGAACTATTGTAGCATCACTCGCCATAGTTATGAGGTCTTCTGCTTTCTTCAAATCTAGGCTGAGTACCAGTGCTGGATATATACTGCGGTTCCTCGACAGGCCGCCAGCGGCACGACAATGCCACGAGCCGTCACCGCATTCAGCCAGCAGCTTCAGCCGTACCATTTAGATCGCTGTTTCGTGAGGCACACCATATTCTTAGATCTTTGTAGCATTGAAAGCGCGTAATGCAGGCCTGATTCACATCTCACGCGATATGGCTGGCTGAAAAGCCCCCAAATGTGCAATATGAGCGGCCTCCTAGGCACCCATGGAGCAGGGGTGTCGATTTGACTCTACGAAGGAGCTCGTATTTAGTGAGGAATCAGGCCTGTGCGCGAACGTCACAAAGCTGTGTGGCCGCCCACCCAAAATATCGACAAACCAGCACCATAACGATGGAATAAACTACTGAAAATCGTGAAGCTTTTTATTTGTATATAAAATTGTATATCTATAAATTTTCTGGTGTTGCGGTCACCCGTAAAAGTTATTTTTACCCTCGTGTTGGATTATCTGCCGCACTACCTCTGCCACCCCTATCACCCACCTGTTTATAAGCTTAATAGGCAGATTTTCCTACTTAATCTCCTATTGGTGTTTACATTCCGTAGCTGTATAGCTAGGAGTAAATTGTTTTGTCACATAGTAGCGTATCCAAGGCTAGGCATGCTCTGCTGCGTTGATATCCGGCGAGTGCCTAGGCCATACCAATTTTTCGATACCTTGCACGCTAAGATAGTCGTTGGCGATACGCGATTTGTGTGAAGGAGCTCCGTCTTCGAGTAATATACATAGTATACCTTTAGATTTGAGTGAATTAACCCATAGCGCGATCTTTTTGAGTGCACCTTCGCGGTGGCGATAACCGTCAATGCCGCCCTTTGTGCGTATCCCACGGTGGTAATTATACTTCTTAATATGCTAAAGCTTCTTTGTACTGTTCTAAAGGTTCGTATTAAGCTCCCTAAGCTCGCGGAGAGCTGCGCGGGCCTATTATTATATAAGGTTAGAAGATATTTAAGTAACTATATTCTCCGCCGCCAACGCCGCGTCCGCTAACTCCTTCTCCTCTTTTGTCTCGCGAAAGTATACGTGATAAGGGCCTTTATAGTTATATCTAAAGGCTCTAAAGAATTGGAGATAGCATTCTCGGGGGTTGCGGTCGTGGCGGACGTCATTATTGTAGATCTCGTCATCTCGCGCCCAAGTTCTGATCATTCCGCGCTCGTCTCCTACTCTTGCTGGCGTCTCGTTAGTAAAAAAAACCTGCCGAAAGTCATATCTAAGCTTATCACCAACCTCGTAGCGATCGGGGTTATGCGCGAGGGCCCACTAAAGACGCTGGCGGCGCTAGGTTGATGTCAGCGGAGGCTTCTACCTAGGCTTTCTCCGCTTGTAACCAGCTTCGTATATAACATTTTCGAAGCTAGAGAGGCTTAAATAAGGCACTATAGAGCTAAAATTGTTGTGGGCAATAGCCTGCCAGCTCTCCTGCTCGCGGTGGGCGCGGTCTTGGGTAGTGATGCGGATGATGGCATCCTTCTGTTCACGCGTCAAGATTTCCGGCCGTCCACGCCTAATATCGTTTGGATATAGAGAAGGATCCTATAATTCAAAGCCCCCTACCTCTGCTTTGTCTTTTATACGACTTAGCGTCTTCGATATAGTGCCCTAGGGGCGGGCGAGGGCGCGGGCGATGGCGTGTTGTGATGCATTTCCAAAGAGAACGGCACTAGCGATAAACGCGCGCGTTATTAGGTGAATTTCTGTCCGAGAAGTTTTTGTAACTCTCTTTATAGGTATTTTCTTATATTGGAATGGTTTGCGACGACCCAACACCATGAAAAAACGTTGTTGTGGTGATAAATTTGCTATATAGTATCTACTTTGGTGGTGGGGCGCGGCATTTGGTGGGGGGCGCACAGGCCTGATTCCTCACTAAATACGAGCTCCTTCGTATCATGCGCCACATTCTGCCTGCTCGGAATACACTAACGCTTGCCCGCCGGAAAAGCCTTGGTCAGGCATTCGCAAACCTAGAGTCGTCGGGATGAGGATCGTGTTGTACGTCGGGGAATCTGCTCCTGTACGGAGTTTGGCCCCGCATTGACTCACATCCTTGCATCTTATAAGCCCTCACGAGACTACCAGGCTTAGCAGTCAGCAAACAACGCGTCGCAGCCGTGTTGTAGAAGTCATGCTATCAACCCGTGGGCGCAGGTATTCAGCCTTGGATCTAGCATCAGGCTACACCAAAAATCGGGGCCACTTGTACAACAAGAACAAACATCCCGATGGCTTAGTCTCGTTCAACAATGCTGAAAATGTTAGTTGCCGGATCGTCGAAGACCGCCGAGTCCTTAGTACCAGCACTGATGTATTAAACAGTTTCTCATGCACGACGAGGCGCTCGAATACATCAAGACAAAGGTCACCTTTCAAAGCCGCAACGGTGTGTCGTAGCTAAAGAACAACCCAGTGCATAGCATCTCTTGAGCCGACCTCTTTGACATACCATGACGGTCCCTTCGGTTCCAAGCGTTTGAGGGCCGCAATGGCTTCTTTTGTCAACAAGCGCTTTTTACCGGCCTCGGCCGTGACCATGGAAGATATTTCATTCGTCGCTGGCATAACAGCACTGAATGACATCTTGTCACTTTGTATGACAGAAGGAGAGAGTGATGCTCTGCTCCTAGGTATGCCGATTTATGGATCCTTTGTTCCAGATCTGCAAAGCATGTCAAGGTGTGTTGAGCTTTTCGTGCAACGAAACTTGGGATGTCGTGACTTACATTGCCTGAAGTTGCAAACTAGTCTATGCGCCTTTTGGTGACGTTGACCAGTTCAGCGTTAATGCAGTCGAGTGTTATGAGCGTGCTCTTCAACAAGCTGAAAAAACTGGTGTTAATGTCCGAGCACTAATCTTGGTCAACCCGCACAATCCACTTGGTATGTATTCCATCTGATGGTATGAGAAGGAGGAAAAAGCTAACAGTTCAGGGCAATGCTATTCCTCAGAGTCACTGAAGGCAATTATGACATTCTGCAACAAGTATAGGATACACCTTATTTGTGACGAGATCTATGCCTTCTCTGTGTACAACGTGGATGAATCAAGCCCTGGTTTCACATCTGCACTCTCTCTGGACACGACTGGTATCATCGATGATAGCCTCGTTCATGTGATGTATGGAATGGCAAAGGTGGGTCTCCGATACGCTGCCATGTATGGTTAGCTAATGACGAATTATTGATAGGATTTTGCGGCGGCTGGTCTCAGACTAGGATGCCTGATCACTAGAAACAAAGAGCTAGGGCAAGCTGTACAGTCTCTAGCGTAGGTGTTTCACCTTTTCTTTGACAATTGATGGCTGATCAGTGGCAGGCGGTTTCACGGTGCGTCACCACTGACTGACGCAATCGCCACGACTATACTCGAAGATGAGGAGTGGCACTCGCAATTCCTTAGCGAAAGTGCGCGTGTTCTGAACGAGCACCGGGGCATTGTTGCGAGAGTTTTTGATGATGCTGGTATTCCATACGAGCGGAAAGCGTAAGTATTGCACGTCTTGATTAAGGTGCTTCATTCCAAACTGACAACCCGAAAGAAACGCAGGGTTCTTCCTGTGGATCGATCTGTCTGCGTGCCTGCACAGCCCAACATGGGAGGCCGAAGACGAGCTTAAAGAGAGGCTCTACAATTTCGGCGTGGAAATGGCAGCTGGACATGGGTATCACGGTGAGGTTCCTGGTCATTTCCGTTTCTTATTTGCACTCGACCACGACACTGTGGAAGAGGGAGCAAGGAGGGTCGTCGATTTCTATAAGAAGAATAAGATAGGATGCATGGAATAAACACATTGAAAACAGATACTTAGTCGTAATCAATATAATGGCGCAATTTACTTTGTGTTCCAGAAACCTTATGTTAGAAAAGGAAATCTCGTAGCACGATCACGATCCCTGACACTCGTGACAACGCGAAAGGGCGGCACGCGACGGGCGGATCCCTGTGCTCGATCGTTCCGCGCGATCGGAAATCAACAGGGGCGTTTGCGTCATCATTCTAGCAATGTAGCCTAGACTTTCGCGAAGAAACAGCACCCCGTCTTGATCCAATGTTGCAATAGTCCGCCTACAGGCAGAGATATGCCACCCATACTCGCGCGGAAGCGCTCATACTCAGCCTCGCCCGCACCGGAACCGCCACCAAAACGCGCGCGCGCCCGCAAACCCCCAGCACCGGCTCGACGTGACAAGGTATCCGTCTTCCAGACCTTGGATGCGCCACCCAAAGTCAAGCGCACACTGTCGCAAACAAAGGCTCTGTTGGAGCAAGAGAATGATGGCGATAGCGAATCGTCAGAGTCAGAGAGCACTGACGATGAATTTGAAGATGTCCCGTTAGACGGCGAATCCAAAAGTAAAGGAAAGGCCACAATACAGCAAGAGGGAGATAGTGATGAGAGTGAAGACGATGACTGGGAGGATGCGCTTGGTATACAGCATCATACAAAGCTAGACCACGGCCCGGCACCTGTCATAACCGGAGACATCGCCTTGACCCTGTCCGCAGCGCCGAAAACCGCATTCGAGACAAAACCAGATGGAAGAAAAGGCCCTTCGAAGGTGCAGCGACAGATACGCACTGCCACTCATTGTATGCACGTGCAGTTTCTGATGTATCACAACTTGTTGAGAAACGGGTGGATACAAGACAAGGAGGTTCAGAAGATGTTAGTACAGGGTATGTCTTCTGGATGCTGGCGTGAGCTAGAGAGGTATTGGAATGATGTCGGCATTCGGGACGGACCGAGTCGAGTAGTAATACAGAAACCTCCCAGTCCGAAAAAGAAACAGCAAGAAGCCCTGAGAGGGAAGTGGAGGGACAGCGGCAATGGGGGTGTCAAAGTGTATGAGAGCCCGCAAAAACAGAGGGATGTGCGTAATGAGAAGCCAGCAGCCAAGGGAGAGGATAAGAATCCGTCCGGACGTGACAGGAAGACACGCGATTGGGGCGCAGCAGCCGAACCACTGGAACCAAGCACCCCGAACCTGTCTGCTGGCGACCCTCTTATCAGGCTCCTCAAGTTTCTCTCTGCTTACTGGAAGACAAAGTTTCAAATCACTGCTCCCAGCCTGCGGAAACGTGGCTACTTGTCGCCATCAGCATTGGAAGCCGAGATCAATGCCTGGAAGGATAACCCTAACCATCCGGATACATTTGGTGAGCGCATCGCGAACATTGACGCCTTTCGAGAATGCGCAAAAAAATATCAAGGCAGCAGAGATGTCGGCCAACAGCTCTTCACGGCTCTCCTTAGAGGATTAGGTATCGAGGCGCGAATGGTTGCCAGCCTACAACCGGTTGGTTTCGCGTGGAGTCAAAGCGAAGAAGGCAAACCAAAGAATCTTGAAAAGCTGAGTAAATCAAAGGTTAGAAATGACGACGATCCAAGAAAAGGCACCCCAATCAACACCAAAGTCAAGTCTCGTACTACTACAAAGCAGAGCAGTGCATCCATAGATGTTAGTATGGACGACAGTAGCGACTTGAGCAGTGTTATCTCCATATCATCCGATTCTGAAGATAACAGACCAGTAAAGAGGTCACCCAAAACGCGCAACTATGGAGAGGAGTTGCCATATCCTACATACTGGACGGAAGCTATCTCACATCTAACACATACACCTATATCGGTATCCCCGCTTCCTCGTACTATTGTTGCCAGCGCCGCTTTCCCCGACAAGCTTGCTGGTTTCTATGCCCGTGGCGCGGCAGCTGACAAAGCGAAACAAATCCTGGCCTATCTGATTGCGTTCTCTTCTGATGGCACAGCAAAGGATGTTACAACACGCTATCTACCCAAACATCAATGGCCCGGTAGAACAAAAGGATTCCGCATGGCAGTGGAGAAAGTACCAATTCACAACAAGCATGGCAAAGTCAAGCGGTGGGAAGAATGGGACTGGGTTAAATCTCTCATGCGTCCTTATGCACGGCCTCATGACAAGCGCCAGCCGTGGGACGAAGTTGAGGATGAAGGCGATCTTGTGCCTGCGCAGGCAGAGAAGAAGAAAGGCGTGGATGAAGAAGGTGGCAAGGAGACGTTACAGGGCTACAAAAATTCCACAGAGTATGTGCTGGAGCGCCATCTACGACGAGAGGAAGCCCTCAGACGCGATGCCAAGATTGTGCGATATTTTGTCACAGGCAAGGGCGAGAACGAGAAGTCCGAACCGGTATATCGCCGAAAAGATGTTGTGCTGTGTAAGACGCAAGAATCATGGCACAAAGAAGGACGAGAAGTACTAGAGGGTCAACAACCGCTCAAGCTTGTGCCGATGCGCGCAGTTACCGTGACTAGAAAACGCGAGGTCGAGGAGCGTGAACGTATCGAAGGTGGCAAAGTCAAACAGGGTCTCTACTCAAAAGAACAAACCGACTGGATCATTCCGGATCCCATTGTCGATGGAAAGATTCCACGTAATGCATTTGGGAACATCGACGTGTATGTTCCGACCATGGTCCCAAAAGGTGCCGTTCATGTGCCTCTCAAAGGTACCGCGCGGATATGCCGAAAGCTGAACATCGACTACGCCGAAGCATGCACCGGCTTTGAATTTGGCAAACAGCGTGCTGTACCTGTGATCACAGGTGTCGTGGTTGCAGAAGAGAACGAGGACATGCTTATTGATGCATGGGAAGCTGAAGAGGCGGAAAAGCAACGTAAAGAAAGGGACAAGAGAGAAAAGTTTCTACTAGGGCTTTGGAGGAGGTTTACGTCTGGATTGAGAATAGTCAGCAGGATGAAAGAAGAGTATGGAGAAGATGTGGAGCTGCCGGCCAAGGAGACGGTGGACCCATTGGAGGAAGGAGGGGGTGATGCCACCGAAAAGAAGTCCCAATGGGAGGTCTTCCAGAACCAGACTGACTTTGAGGGCGGCTTCGTGCGGGAGGATGTGGGATTATCTGACGATGGCGGCCTTAAGCCTGACACGTCACGTCACACAGCAGAGCGCGGCCAAGATATGGCAGGCGGGTTTCTGCCAGCTAGCCAGGATGAACAAGGAGAGCTGACTATTGACCATGGAGAGAAGGAATTTTCGCGTGTACCAGTTGTAGAAACTGCGCATCGCACGCCCATCTCACTCACTCAAGCATTACAACAGCCTCTCAGCAAGCTCAACGAAAACGCGAGTCAGGATGAAGCGATGAGTATTGACCAAGAGATGGATGGTGAAGACGAGTATGAACGCGAAGAAGGTGAAGGAGATCAGGCCACCAATCTTGAACCTGATCGAGGAAAATCTGTTACTACTACGCCTAGTAGTCGTGGTCGAGGCCACGTTCGTAACACCAGGCCACAGACTCGCTCAGCTCATAAACGCGCTTCCATAGCTAACGAACTGTCCAATGGAGCCTTCTTGGATGCGCCCTCCGACTTGTTAGCTTGTTCATCTGTCCGCTCTGCGCCAAGGCGTGAAGCAGCTAGAAAAAGCGATGCGCAAGTCAAGAGCCATTTTTTCGCAGAGGCGAGCGAAGGCGAAACCGATCTGACTGACATGACAGACCGGAACTCGCCAAAGAAAAACGCAACCAGAGGGCACGGAACGGGTCGAGGCAGAGGCAGAGGCAGAGGCAGAGGGAGAGGCAAGGCGGGAAAAGCCAAGTAGGAAATATCGTACCAGGTGGGGCTTTTGGGAAATGCGCTTACAAAGTGCACAACATCAAGCGAGCTGGGCAATACACTACTGACCAATAGTCTGCTATGCTGGTGAGAAACTGTGATGCTAACGACAAAAGGAAAGCAGGGGAACTCTTGTTAGGCAAGAAGACGGCGTGAGTATGTGAACGCCTGAATCCTTGGGCCACATCCCCTTTCTCCGTGTTGAGCAAGCAACCCCTTCCGATATTATAGTGGGTAACACCATATACCCAAGGCAAAGACAATGCCGCACCACCGAAGCCAGTATGCAAGTCAAGTCACGACTCGTGTGCATGCAGGTGCGGAGTTATTTCTGGAGCTTGGCTTGGCTTGGCTTGATTCCGCTGGAACAGGCCGATACTTGGCGCCGCTGCGCCCGTTTTCCCCTTATCATCATACAACGGTCAGCTCTGATGGCGTGGTCTTTGCTTTTGCCAACGTGTGTCCAGTTGTGGATGGAGCCGTGTGTCTTGGGGGTAAAGAAAGCAATAAGCTGGCTCGCAGCCGAGATGCCCGACGAGGTCATGGCTGAATAGCTCTGCTCCAGTGTTTGGAAGCGAAGTCGACGGAACGAGACATTGTGGGGAAGCATGGCCCCGTGGGCGTTTTCCTTCCTCCCGTTCTCCCATGTGGCCTTGTCACCGGTGTCTCATCGTATTCGTCCTTCTGCGCTGCCTTGACGCGTACTCTTGGCTCAATACTCCCATGGCGGATTCGAGACCTAGCTTGCGCTCATTAGCTTCCTAAAACGTCAGCCCTGTCCGTTCCACAACACCAATTTGTTGATGGCCGCTTGGTATAAGTATTCGGTGCCGTCAGGGTGTTTCATTTTCACACTCACTCTCGCTGTCCGTCACCTGGTTTGTCATTTTCCTTGGCAGCCTGTCCACTCGCTTTTCCTGTACCACATATTACATTTTTGTTTATTATCGTAATTTTTTACCAGCGACATGCGCTTCTCCGACATTGCTACCATTACCTTGGTAGCCCCTCTCGTAGCCGCACATGGAGGGATACAAGGCGCGCCCAAGGTTTTTGGGCTTCCTCGGGACCTCCAATTGGATTTGAAGGCTCCTGTCACTGCTCGCACCCTCAAACACCCGGCCGCGCCCAAACGCGGACTTTTGGAAACCCGTCAAGGTGGCCAGAACGGCCGCTGTGGGCCGAGCTTTGGCAATGCGAAGTGTGCCACCGGCTACTGCTGCTCTGGTGCTGTATGTCGGCCGTGAAAGTGCGCCAAGAAGCTCTCATTGACCTTTTACAGGGATACTGTGGAACGACCAAGGACCATTGCTCAGCACCCGATTGCTTGATCGACTTCGGCCCGGCCTGTGATGCCAATAAGACCCCTGCCGGTGCCAGCACTCGTAACGACGCTCGTCCCCAGAAGGGTAATGTTCCTTATGGTGGTGAAGGCATCTACGCCTGCCAAAAACCCGGAACTGTGGCCATCACTTACGACGACGGGTAAGCCGCCTCTTCGAGAGAAGCATAGAGCATCCGCAGCAGCAGACTGACTCACATGTAGCCCCTACATATACACTGACCGAGTTCTTGACCAATTTGCCAAGTACGGTTTCAAGGCTACCTTCTTCATCACTGGTATCAACATCGGAAAAGGAGCCATCGACACGACCGCGCAATGGTCAAACGTCATCAAGCGCATGGTCGCCGAGGGCCACCAAGTCGCATCTCACACCTGGTCGCATCAAGATCTTAGCGTTATCTCCGATGCACAGCGCTACGATCAGATGGTCAAGAACGAAATGGCCATCAGGAACATCATCGGAAAGTACCCGACATACATGCGGCCCCCTTATTCTTCCTGTAATGCTGCATGCCAGACCATGTTGAAGAACTTGGGATACGTCGTCAGCTACTTTGACCTGGACACCGTACGTAGGCCCTCGACATTTTCTTTTTAGTATAGTGAATGTCGACGAGCTAACTTCCAAGACAGGATGACTACAACCAACTGAGCAACATCCAGGTGGCCAAGGACAACTTCAAGCGCATTCTTGATGCCACTGAGGGTGGTCCAGCCTCTGGTGACCGCCTGGCCATCGCCCACGATATCCATGAGCAGACTGCGCTGAACCTGACTGGCTATATGCTGGAATACCTCAAGTCCAAGGGCTACCGTGGCGTTACCATGGGTGAGTGCATGGGTGAGCCCGAATCGAACTGGTACCGCACATCCGGCGAAACAGTTACTCCCCCCTCCAACGGCGGAGGCAACGGCAGTCCCGTTTCCACTGATGGCCAGTGTGGCTCTGGCAAGGGAACCTGTGCTGGATCTACCTTTGGAAACTGCTGTTCTTCATATGGTTGGTGCGGCAGCACTTCTGATCACTGCGGCACAGGCTGCAACTCTGCCTTCGGAACCTGCACTGGTGGCGGTAACACTACACCTGCACCCGGTAAGCAAGTTTCTACAGATGGCACATGCGGATCTCAAGGCGGCGCTACATGCGCTGGCTCGACATTTGGTAACTGCTGCTCGCAGTATGGATGGTGCGGAAGCACAGATGGCCACTGCGGTACGGGTTGCGATAAGACTTCGGGTACGTGCAAATAGACACGACGAAAATTATTTTTAGTGTGCTGTTCGAGAGATACCTTTTGCCCTTTGTAGAGGCCCGTCATCAAGATGTGGATCGTCCTTGTAAATACCTCAGATTCAACAATCAAAAGCAAGTGCCTTTGTTGACTGAATCTCTGTTGAGCTGTTGTTTTGTTTGTCTTCATCCCGTGCCGTACAGGTCACTGTATGGGATTGTTGAAAGCGTTCGTTCACAGGGGTGGCTAACTATGTACAGCAGAGCTTCTGGGCTGAACAAAGGAACCTTCCTAAATCGAAAACAGAACTCACGTGACCTATACAGATGCATCGAGAGGCGGCAAATAGTCTTCACGCTGCTAGGTGTAACTACCACATTCGTACATCACCTGATCGTGGCTTGAGATTAGACTAGAATGCATTTGCTCTACATCGGGCTGACACCTTTTTACGAGCTAGTATACCGACGCAGCTGATACTGACGTCCGTCCCTGCGTGCTGAAAACCACCAATCAGGTCGCAACGGTTAAAAGTCGACGATCTTGTGATACAATTAGTAAGTACCGGGACATAGGAACGGATGGTAGTCAAGGCCTCCCTCTTTCTAGTCGCGACTCAATCGTCTCTATAGTTCTGCTTGTCTACTACCATGAAGCTTACCCTGCTTGTTGCCGCCACTCTTCCTCTCCTAAATATGCCCCTCACAAACGCACACTCATTCGACCCACCCCAGTCAGTAGCACCGGCTTCCTCAATTTGACACTGCGGCTTCATAACTCATCGTAACCTGCTGATATACGCAGTCTCGCTGCCCAGAAAGAGACGGCAAAAATGGTTATAGACGCGTACAATGCCTGGGACATAAACCTTATCATGGCATACCGAGCGGCAAACTGCACGCACAGGGTATTGCCTTTCTCTCTGGGACGCCAGGCTCTAAGCAACGATGAGTATCGGGCGTATTTCAGCAACTTCCTGCCGCTTTTTACAAATTTCAGAGTGGGCCTCTTCTACGTATATATGCTGCAAGATAGCTTACGCAGCTGTAGGTTGTTCCCTTAGAGGAGGTCCACGATGGAGCTACACACACGAGTATCATTCACGCCACCAGTACGGCAGAAACGAAGGTTGGACATTACGCCAATGAGTATGCATTAATATTGACATTCACGGCGGATGGCAAGAAGGTATCCAAGTTTGAAGAATTTGTGGATTCAGCTTATACCAAGGATTTTTTTGCAAAGCTCGGCAGCGCACAATGAGTTCGAGTAGAAGCCTGAACATGCAGGAAGTTTGGTCTCATCTAGGATTTCCTTTGCGTTCGCAGCTTCAATCTCATCCTGATAAGCGGTTACTTGCCCATACTATACTCTCTAGAGATCGATCGGGTATAGCTGTAGGAATACATCGGACAAATACGCTAGCTTTCTCCCTTTGCGACGTCATTGATACGCCTTGATAGACGCGCGACAGTCTCGGAAATGGATGGACACTCGTACACCTCCTCACAACTAGTCGGTAGACCAATCTTTGAGTACTCAAGCGCTAATGCGGGCGCAACGGTCGCATTTCCCCATATCTCATAAAATGGAGTGTCACGAGAGAACCCGGCATCCGATCTGAATTCCATTCCGAAAACCGACTCCCAACATGAAAGGACCTTCGCTTCTAGAGTTGTAAGATGATCTACTGAAGGCGCCGAAAACTTCCCGTTGAGTTCTTGAGTGCCAAGATCACGTTCGGGCAAAGTCAAACTGAATGGCGGGAGTTTCTCTTCCAGTTGGTGTTCCAATATGTTGGGTAGCTGCTGGTACACGTTGACAAAGTAGTCCAGCACCTTCTTGACCCAATCATGCGAGAAGGCCTCCGTCGAGTATCTGAGTTCAATTTCCAGCTGGTTTCCATTAACAAGAGCTTGCAGCCAAAGATCGGCTTTGTCGTGTTCTGGCTCGTAGTATTCCAACGAACATTCGCCAACATCAGAAAATGGCGGTTCAATTGAGTCAAGGCTGATGTAGTTCACTATCGTCGAGAAACGTGTCCATCGCGGCCATGTCGTGCACTTCTCAATGATGTGGTAATGACCAAGATGACCGTGTTGAAGTGACTTGAGGTAGTTACTCTGCACGGAGCTGAGAAGTGAGGATGTTTGCGTAGTCGACGGAATGTTTGTGCGCAAAGGCAGGACGTTGAGGCATGCTCCGATGACATCCGATATACCGCGCATAGGCAAGTCTCTTCCAGAACTGATGTATCCAAAAACGACTGAACTTTGGCCAGTGAGCTTCGATAGGACTATGGACCAAGACGTAAGAACGGCTGTTGCTTGTGTGAAACCAACTGCCTTGAAGTCGATCATGGGAATTGATGCTTTAGCGGCATTGTTGATGGGGTAGCTGATGCTCGGGCGAGAGTGACGTCTGACCTCACTCATCGAGCTATCGGCTAGTACTTCTTTCCAGAATAATTCGGAATCTTTGATGGCTGAGGAGCGTTCCTCACAAAACCTCTTGAACGGGACAACCTCTAATGGCTTGTCTAAGTACAGCGCTTCGAGTGATCGCAAGAGCTTGCCCATACAGGCGGCATCATACTGGGCGTGAGAAACCCTGAATATCAGCTGATTTGTGGCATTGGTCGAGTCCTGGACCAGTATAAAAGCTACCAAGGGGTCACCGAGTTGTGTATGGCGCTTCATATCCTCCTGAATGGTCTCTTTGACAACCTCATCCGCGTTCTGGCCTCCTGATTGTTTCACAGTGAAGTGAAAAGGGTAAGCAGTGGGCTTCAGAACAACCTGGAAGGTCTGCCTCGCTTTGACAACAAACACCGTGCGGAAGATGGCGTGTTTATCTAAGAGTTTCTGACAGACATATCGTAACCTCTCAGCATCAAATTGCTTGGAGAACTTGAATGTCAGGTAGTCGTGCCAGCCATGAGCTTTGAGCAAGCCTTGACCGATACACCAGGCCTGCCAATCTGTTGCGAGAGTCACGTCTTCAATATTATCTTCTGGGATGTCCGGAACAATCTCACTTGTTCGATATGTTCGGTGCCCATTTTCTGAATTGGCACCTCTTGCCTCCGCCCCGAATCGAGCTGCTTCACTCATGGCTCTCAAGGTTTTGTGCTTCAGGATATCCTCGATGTCGAGCTCAACATGCTCTCTTCGCGCCGCCATGATAAGCTTCATACCTTGTAAAGAATCTCCTCCAATGTAGAAAAACTCGTCATCCAGTCCGATGTAATCAATTGGAAGACCTAGCACAGTGGCCCAAAGACGCTGCATTGTCTTTTCTTGCAAGGTTACGGGCTGTGTCTTGTTTGAAGAGCCTGTATGCTTGATCAATTCGACTAGTGGCATCTCAGCAGCTCTCTTGCGTAGCAGCAGCCGATCGAGTTTTCCAGACGAGTTCAACGGCCGATCCTTCAGTTCCACAAATCCGCGCGGAACCATGTATTCCGGAAGCGTGGCTGCCATCTTCTCTCTCAGCTGTTTTACTTCTTGAGTGAAGTCCGTCGAAAGACCGTAGATGTTGGCTATAAGCATTGGACCATAGCCATCCGCTGGTTCCACGATTCCCGCCGCAACAGTGACTCCATCAGGAAGAAACCTTATCATTGACTTCTCCACCTCTCCGAGTTCGAAACGCTGGCCATGCAACTTAACACGTGTATCTGCCCTGCCCACAATCTGCAAAACACCGTCCTCGGTATATTTTGCCAAATCTCCTGTCCGAAACAGCCTCTTAGGTCTCTCTTCCCCTCTCTTTTTCGCCCAGCTTGGCGGCTCCTCAACAAACGATTTGCTATTCAGTTCTGGGTTGTTTCGATATCCTTTGAAAAGTGTTGGCCCTTCGTAACACAGCTCTCCCGTTACTCCGATGGGCATCAGAGTATTCACATCATCCGGGTCAACGATCCAAAAATTTCCCATGATGTGTTGGTACGATCTAGACCTTTTCCCGCTCTCGTCGATTACGACACGCGCTGCAACTCCTTCCGACATTCCGTACGCCTCCGAAAGCGTTACATGCGGCGCCCATATGTTGATGAGTTTTTGAGTTACAGGTTCTCCACCTACGAACAAGAACTTTAGGCATCTCACATCTTCCGGCTTCATCAAGCTCAGTTGGGTAGGTGTAGAGAACATGCCTGTGATTGCCTTCTTGGTGATGAAGTTCGCTACGCTGCCCATGCGCTCCCGCTCTGGTGGTAGCACCAGCAAGGCCCCAGTGCATATTGTCCTTATACTCACGAATAAACCTGCTGCGAAGGCCTGAGAGGCACCCATGAGAATGCGAGTACCGAATGTGAAACCGGAGTCATCCAGAGTAATTGCGATAGCATTACTTTGCGTATGCTGGACAACCTTGGGCACTCCTGTAGAGCCAGAAGTGAATACCACGTAGGCGAGATCACTCGGCAGGCCAACCGGTAGGTCTGCCACCGTATACTCCTCGTTACCACAGGCGCTGGATTTTTCAGGTACATTCGTTACCATAATGATATCAGTGTTCGAAAACTTGTCCTGATGCTTGTCCTCGACCAGAATGACTCTTGCGTTGACTGCCTTCAGACACATATGTAACCGCTCCGTTGGATGGCTGGGATCGAACGTTGCGTACGCCATTCCCGCTTTTGACACAGCCATCATGCAGACAACAAACCAGATGGACTTATCGTAGCAGATTGGCACAACTTCATCATTAGATATGTCACTGAGTACGGTGCGGAGATGGAGCGCTAGGTGTGTAGAATAGGTGTCGAGTTGCCCGTACGTTATGATGCCATCGGGTGCATCAACAGCGGGGGCATCCGGTGATTCATTCACTCGTTTGGAAAAGACTTGAGCAATCGTAAGTTCTGGAGTTCGTGGGAGATGAGCATTCCACGACCAGATGGTGTCTTCTTCCTCTCGGGTAATGGTTCTCTCCTCATCTCCTGGATAATCGCCCATTTTGGAAATATGGTTGAGTTTTGTCTTGTAAAAGCGAAGTGTAGATGACTGAGATGCGATGACCTATCATTCGCCTTCTTGGGTTCTTCTGAACTTATGCTTCTTCTTCTACGATCTAGTTATGTATGCTATGGGGCTACTGCAACAATGTCTCAAGCTTAGTTAAAGCGTACATCGGTCCAATTAACGAACTGGGCGATGTGAATGGCTCGTATCGAAGCGCTAGTATTCATGACCCTGCCGATTTACATAGATAGGACGCCTCGATTCGACATGTCTCGTGGGGCAGAATATGTTTCATCATTCCGAGGCCGCCATGAACGTTCTGTAACCACGAACGAGCAAGTACTGGGGGCCTAAAAGAAGACGGCGTATCACAATAGAATACCAACAGATGCGCTTTGCTTACGACCTTCTCTTTACGGCAAAAACTCAGCACAGTCAGATTCCTGCTCGCAGGCTGACACCATCCATTTCCCACACGACGGAAGAAATGTGGAGCTAGCCAACTAATAAAGCGCAACACTATCCACAGCGACGATCTTAGAAGGTTGCTGTGCCACCCAACCCCGCCCACCCGATGCTTGCATCCGAATTGAACATACGTTCTAGGCAGGCAGCCCCGTAGTAAAACCGGCCTAAGTAAAGCAAAAATCTCTCAATCACAGTACATAATCTAGAACCTCTAAAAGGAAACGCTACACCGGTTTCACTCGATCCCTTCACTTCTTATCATCAGACTTCAACTGCGAACAGCGAATTTGTTTCACAACCGGAAGCCACAAAAGCCCATTCTCTACCTTGATTTCTTTCAAAGTCTTGATAAATATCTCAGCTGGCTTCACGTGCATACTTCGTCATCCATTTTACAAATGATGTATTCTCCCACATTCAAATGGCGTTGAAGATTGTATCGCTGGTTGATCATTTGAGGCGAGACGCGACAAAAAGAATGTCTAAGCAGAGTGCCAGCCTGGCTGTCTATGGCATCGAGAGCAATAAGAAAAGCTGCTATAGAGGCCAAAGCAGCAAAGAAGAAAAGAAAGCACTTATCACGGACGTGTAGAGTAATGTGTCGGCTTAATTCGTGTATCAAAAAGCTTCTGTTCGTACAGACTAGCGCGGATTGGTTAAAAAAAACTGGATCCGCCACACAGAGATTTTCTTCACAACGGATCCACCAACAACCATTCCAAGCACGCAAAAACAAGAAAACAAGCTCAAAAACATAGAAAGCCCGACGTGGGGGTCGAACCCACAACCTTGAGATATAACAATCGTGTCTGTTAGGACGTGATAACTAAGAGTCTCACGCTCTACCGATTGAGCTAGCCGGGCTGTTGCTGCTTTCGATGGAAGAAAGGTCTCTAGAAAACCATATATTGCAAGAAAGATGAAAATTTCTCCACTTCAAGCAAGGTTTTTGTTAGTTGTCCGACCGTAGTTGGTGTCAAAATCGATGAAGGCAAACGTGACGCGCATGTGAAGTTTTTTTTGAGGATGCGGCTTGTATTGTGGCATTTAATCAGGAATCTCGAATTTGAGTTTGGCGAAAACTGCAATGAATGTATGAATCAAGAAACCCCCTCTTCCTGGCTGAGAAGCACCAATGATGGTCAAGGTAGAAGCGTCGTTTTGAGCAAGTAGTCATCAACGCTCCGTAACGCAAACGTGAGACGTAACCCCACAGTCAGCAGAAGCATCAGCATATGTCGGCGTTTCTCAGTGCGATTGTATCCTTCGTGAGATTCGTGTATACCTACGCTCCGAGCTAGCATATCTCCCCAGGCGACTTGGCTATTCGAAGCACCGCCGCCATTATACAGCGACCTGAAAGAAGTCTGTTCGCGCAAGACGCTTGTGGTGGTCCTGTATTTGCCCGAACAAACTTTTGACCTATTATGTATCTCAGTCACTTTATCGAAGCCACATAGATTCCTGACCTTACCAGAGCTCTGTTGATAGAAAGCCTAGCATCAGCGGCCGCACAGCGCCTGGTCTGCTAACTTCTTACATAAAACCACCTTGTTGACGGAAATCATGCAACCAGCTTGGGTTGTCAGCTATGGTCTGGTTCCAGCCGTCTTCGTCTTGATAGAACATCCTTCGTGACTCGCGTTGAAACATCTCGTCTGTGGGAATATTTCCTGAAAGCATCTGTTGTCTTGCGAAGCGGCTGAGATGGTGAGTGAGGGCCTTAGCGAAATCATAGTTTTGTTGAAACGATAGCGTTCGAAGCGCAGCCAAAGAGTCATCCAAGTCCTGGTGGTTTTGAGCCAGCGTATTCTCCATAATGGGTGCCGAAGCGGCCTCTTCCAGTTGGAGATGTGATATAAACTGCTTAGTATGGTCAATTGATCCTGGACTCGTCGCGGAAAAGGGGACAACCGTTTTTGCCTGGTCTGCAATAAGGTACGGCGGGAATGCGTTGAGAACGCGAGAAGCAACGTCAGGTTCAAAGCCATGTTCGCCTTTCCAATCTTCCATTGTCTTGCCTGCCCGGAAATGCGCGGTTAAGTGATCTGCGCGTTCATCCCAGCTATACAGAGTGGTGTCACAAATGCCACAACGAGATTTTATAGGAGCTGACTCGAGCTTCCAGTCATCGATGAGAGGTAGTGTATCCAGTCCATGTACCAGGCGAAGATGTTGAACGAGGTGGTCCTTTCGGCGAAAGATGCGAGGCGTGGATTGGCCATCATCACAAGCCATATGGTTGTGCTGTTGCAAGTGGCCAGGAGTAGGATCAAGTGCACTGCAATACGCACAATGAACCCTGCCAGTCAAAGGCAGCACAACGGAAGCCCCGTGTGGTGTACATACCCATTCTTCCATGTTCAGATGCAACGACTTCTCGTGCCGCGCCCAGTCGTACTTGGTTTTGAATGTGTCGCAACAAAAGGTGCATTTGAAGATGCGGTCTGGGTCGTTTATGTTCTTGATTTTGGCTTTGCCCTTCGCACGAGTTCTACTAGTTTGACTGCGACGTTTTTGCGAGGCGGCAGAATGGCTCGAGTTTCCCGATCGCAACGAGGATTCGCTTGCAGCACTGTCAAGACTGGTAGTCGAAGATGGGCCTCGATACTTGCGAAAAGCATCACTGCTACAGAGCTGACTGGTTCTGTGAGAGACATCTACTGATTGGTCATCGAGAGCGTTGCATATGGCAGTCAAGGACGCTGCCTCGTCTTCGGGTGGCGAATTGCGCCATCGTTGCATCGCAAGAGATTGCTCTGGCTCGTATTCATAGTAAGAACTACTGATAGGTATAGCGACAGGGCTAGATGTCCCTACTGATCTTCGGATCATATACTTGCTCCGGCGGCGAGGAAGAGTGCGCTGTCGTTGTACCGGCGGTCGGGAATGACCTTTGACTGGCCGGCTGAAAACAACGTCGGGATTATAGTTTTTCGAATTGGTAGTACCTGATGGTCCTGATCCAGCTCCGAAGTCGAAGTCCGCATGGTCGATGTCGCTGGTTAATGTATCGAAGCCGAATGCGGCATTAGGTACGTCTTGCCTGACACCCAAAGCCAGAGATTCCCTAAAGTAAAATGGATCAACTTCATTTGGGCCCCATAATAGATGCTGCCAATCATCCATTTGTTGTTGATCCATCGTCAGTGAGTGGGTGAAATCAGACCAAGACCTATTGCACAGCAACGTAGCACACACAGGATGGCCCAGGAAGCAGAGCGCAGGAAATAGAAAGCATCTACTTGCTACATTGACTCACGTGCAGCTGTGAATGAGGCGTACATATACCCCATTTCTTATTCCGTAGGGCGTAGGGCGTGTATGGTGGGGTAAAGGATTGGCGCTAGCCTCCGCTCCAGGCGCCCGCAGCAGTTCTTTTCCTATCGCGTGGGCACTGCTTGCTCTCAGTTATTCGTCAACGCTACCATCTGTGTTTCACTATGGATGGCCCGGAGAAGGTCTTGGAAGGCATCTTTGGTGCGTTATTTTGCTCTTTCATATCTCCCCACGCCTGACGACCGCGTAGCTGTTGCCAAACCAGCAAATGTCTCATCTGCAGACGTTCTTCTCAAATTGCAAGCGACTTTTGCGCCGTCTGACACATTCGCGCCACTGCTCAGAGCACAACCCAAACGTACAAGCAAGTCAGCTGATCAAGTGTTTCGTCTTGGCCATGGCGGAACGCTGGACCCTTTGGCCGCTGGGGTTCTCATAGTAGGTATTGGACGTGGCACTAAGCAACTCTCGAGATATCTTGCCTGCAGTAAGACTTACGAGACCATTGTGCTGTTTGGTGCAGGCACAGATACATACGATTGTACTGGTGTTATTACTCATGAAGCGCAACATTCGCACGTAACGAAAGAGTTGGTTCATGAGAAATTGGCTGTCTTCAAGGGAACAATACAGCAAAAACCTCCTTTGTATTCCGCGCTGAAGATAAATGGTGTGAAGGCTTGCGAATATGCACGTCAAGGCAAAGACTTACCGCGAGAGCTGGAAAGTCGTGAAATGCAGGTCGACGAGTGTACGCTCTTGGAATGGTACGAACCGGGACAGCACACCTTCATTTGGCCCGGCAAGGCCGAGACAGCTTTGGGACCTGCAGCGAAAATAAGGTTGACAGTGTGCTCGGGCTTCTATGTCCGCAGCTTCGCCCACGACCTCGGTAGAGCATGTGACACCTACTCGCACATGACATCTCTACTTCGAACACGACAAGCCGACTTCGCCATATACAACCCACCTGAGCCGTCAAATTTCATACCCGCGCTAACATATGCGGATCTCGAAGCTGGTGAGCACATTTGGGGCCCGAAGCTTAGACCGCAACTTGAAAGCTGGGTCGCCGCCAACCCTGTTGTTCAAGGACATGTCAACGGAAGAGATGCAAGTGTAAAGCGCAAGATTGAGGAACAGGAAGCAAGGCCCAGGCAGAGATTTCGTGGGGAATGGGTGGCAAGCACAAAGAAAGAGAGGATCAAGCAGCAAGGGGGCAAATTTAAGGGCAAATGGGGACGGAAGGACCCAATCAACCTGGTAGCCAGTGGCAACACCGAGGACCTGCCGATGCCAGCTGAGAACGACCAGCCACAGACGTAAACGCACCGTTCGCTGCTAGCAAAGTTAGGCATCGAAAGGTCCAGGTTAGCGGTACCTACCACAGTAGCCTCGGCTTTATCATTCCAGAAGTCCTCATGCGGTTCTTGACACAACCACAGAATTTCTCAGCTAAAATGGTTGCCGCTCTCGACTCAAGTTTCACCTCTAGGCACGAGTCTAGTCGCCTGGTCTATCTTTTCTTGACATGCCCATCATGGCAAGATATCGAACGCAGGGTCTTTTGTCAGAACACCGACATCTACGCTTCACCCACCGCTTTATTCGAGACTACATCTGAAACAGAATCTTTTCCGATTGTATTCCGTTCCGTGCATAGTTGAACACATAGTATGTTACATGTCATTGGCTTACGCAGACGTCTCCACATCTATACATCGAGTCTTCGACTGAGCGGACTTTTCTCGGCAGTAAGTGGTGGTCAGTTTGTTCAAATGTTACTCCTGCAGTGCTATCTGCACTGCATTGAGCACGATAGTATTGACAAGGCCTGGCCTTATATGATTACCTTCGAGCGCCCAATGGCTACCCAGCTAATGCGTGCTGGATGCATATTTGATTAGCAGAGTCGTAGAAGATAACAAGATGGGAGTGAATATATGATACCACCGGGCCTGCCCTGCTGTTCAACGGGAGAGCCACGAATTCATGTCGATGCGTACACTAGGAAGATACTCGCCGACAATTTGAGCGATACAAGAGAGGGCTACTTAAGCTTTGGTCCCTAATCGATGAGACGTGACTTTAGCGATAGTGAGTGGGTATCATTGGGCTGTCCGCAACCCCGCGGCCCCGCCAAGTCCCCAACAGTCTAGACCGCGAGTCAAGGGGGTAATGTCTCCCGCTCTCGAAGAGATCTAATTCTACGTGATCCCAATGAGAGGGCTAGATGAAAGCCACAAAATCCTGCTAAACAGATTTTTTTTTCTGTTTGTGGTACCACCCGTCCCTGTCGGGCGTCTCGGTCTCCCTTGCTCGCGGCTCGCATCATCCACGGTACATCATGCATCAACGTGTGGTGCTAGCTCAAAGTTTAAATTTTGGCGTCTCGGAAGCTGATAGTATTACGCAGGCACGCCTGGCGTCCGAATTCTGACCTACGCCACGCGGACATTAATGGTGTTCTACCACGCACTATTCCAGCTGGCGTTGTAAGTGCCGAACGTGGCTGCAGACATGGAGCTATTCATCGACACAGCACCGACCAAATGTACCACGTGATGCTATCAGAAAAACCGCTCCGGGAAATGTTGTCACATCCCAATAACGTTTCATCGCTCCTGCAGAAGATAAATCAACCCCTTGTTCTGTCACTGGTATAAAGGCGGTGATTAACGTCACTGCGCTCTGGGGTAATTTGGGGCTACAGAGCGAGATTTGCTAGAAAATTCCGCAATCACTCCTGTCTGACGGGTAATGTACCCTAGCCTCGGACGACTGTAATTTGGGCCGCAAGGTTCAACGCTAACGGCGATCTAGGACGTCGTGGATCGCATTCCCCGATGCGAGACATAGTCCGCGGGACGAGCAATACTAGACATGCGACTCGTGGCACTGCTCATCCCTTTCTGCAAGGCAGTGAACCCTAAGCTCTGCTCTAGATGCTATATGCAGTGGTGGAAATCTTAACCCGGTGACAGACGCTTGTTTCTCTTTTCCCTCCGTATATTCAGTGGAGCCGCATGCATCTCCACTAAGTGAACCACATGTGGCTTTTCCCATCACGATGAAGATCATAACGTCTATTGTAAGCTCATTCTCAAAATCCTGGCAGGCGGTTTACTTACTTTGTGCAGGTGTGTCAGGCGGTTCTGATCATCATTGCGTTTGTGATCACGTTCATGCGATGTTGGATCCGTGTTCGCCTGGAAAACCGAGTATTGACACACATCGACTGGCTTGTGTGGGGAGGATGGTTCTGCACTTTGGGATGGTTTATTTGCTCGACTAGAGCACTATACATTGAGATTGATCATCCGTTAGATGATGAGACGCGAACTGATTCGGTTGCATACCTCAAGGTATGTCTTCACTAGAGAGTGATCCTCACCAAACCAAAGGACAAGTGCTGACTTGGTGATCACCAGACTGTTTTCGTATCCATCTATTTCTTCGATACCGGTCTTTATTTTCCCAAGGCGTCGCTCGTCTCGTTCTACTGGTGGTTGATTCCAGTCGGCTTCCGTCGTCTGCGAGTCGCAATCTATATCACCACTGGTATCATGGCCAGCTGTTTTGTGGCAAGCATCTTGATGGATACTTTCATAGCAGGCAATGTCTCTAACAATTGGTACACCACGACTCCTGCGAAGCTCTGAGAGATACATGTGTCTGACTAGCAGTTCCAGGTCTCTCGAAAATCAGCTCTCATCGTCCTGGAATTCATACACCGATCTGATGGTGAATTGGTGTCTCAATATCGGCACAGACCTAGTGTGTATGTATGCTTGAGCATTGATTATTTGATATTTGACTAACGAACGATAAACTGCAGTATTCATACTCCCCTTCTTCGTTGTGAATTGTCTCAAGCTGCGGAGACGACAGAAGATCGGCTTAGTGGGTGTTTTCTCGCTTGGCGTAATTACCATGGCTATTAGTTTGGCTCGATTCGTTGCCTATAACATAAACTATGATCTTTCAGACGCAGACGGCGGTGAGTTTACCCTAAAAGAGAACCTGCAGAGAAAAGAATCAAATAGTACAATTTGCTAACAATGGCCATTAGCTCTCTGGTGCACTGCTGAAATGTGCACAGCCGTCACCGTGGTCTCACTTCCTTTCTTCAAAACACTCATCATGCGCTCCAACTCCCCGTCGGCCACGAACCGTAGCAACACAGGCTACGTATCCGGACCGTCACACAGAATGGAGCTGGATACATACAAGTCGCACGTGCGGGGTGGGCCGTCGGAAGACGAAGTGGAACTTACTTTTCAGGACCGAAAGGGAAGTCCTACACCGACTGGAATTACTGATGAGGGCCGAGCACAAGATGGAAAAGATAATGTAGTAGTTACGACTAACTGGACGGTTACGAGAGAAATGTTATAGAACAATGTGCCCTCGACAAAAAAGTCGATGAGTATCCACAGTTGTGCACATGCCCATGCAGCACATATAGAAGGAGGTTTTCAGAGAAAATGTATAATATAATCGCCAAGGTGTTAAAATTTTAGTTAAAGACACGATGTTTGATTCATCCGTATAATCGGGTTCGCTTAGTTCCCGTTACCCGAAGATCCATGGCGTGATGCGAATTTTTGCGCTTTGACTTTTCCGACGATACGGGCCCTAGTGCTGACTTACACGCGAGTATTTTTCTTTTTGGATCTTAGTAGCGCGTCAGGGAGAAGTGCGACTGGGGTTCAGTGTTGGTTGAAACTTTGTTCTTGACTGCATTGTATGGCCTGGAGGAACGAGAATTGTAAGTCCTTGGCGGTTGTTGTGAGATAAGTATAGTTATCATGCAGTTGGTATAAGTACCCCTATGCTTTGCACATTACTGAAATAACCAGCTGAGAATCACCAATCTGGGATATGATTTTGATGCCAGGACAGTACTTACGAAACCCGCTTTTTCGGTGTTTGGTAAGGCCATCTGTGCATATTTATCTCTTTTCCGACGTTGGAGCTGAGTTCAGTAACTCGAATTCATAAAGGGCGTTCAGAGTATGCAATACCAGGGTATTGTAGCATTAATACAGGCACGGAACAGGTATATAATGATTGGGCCGGTCTTTAGTGGTGGCTGAATGGTCCTCTTTCCATGTTCCGAATAGCTGTATTTGATTGGAGTGCTACATAATGACGAAGAGTCAACACTTGCAAGTGCGTAATATCTGACAGTGCCAGATTCTACACGTGTCTCTTTCCTTTTTTTTATAAAAGGAATGAAATTGAGATACTGAATAGTGGCATCTATGTAGAGAAGAACCAGCAACGATCAGCGGCACTAAGCAAGACATCTAGTCATGACTTGAACTGCGGTCCAATTGTCGTTGTAGATTATCCACATTGTTTCAGAATCTAATGAGGCGCATACTGCCGAGTACGAGATATCCGGTCCTGGCAAGTGAATCAGGGAATTTTCAATGATTACAGGAAGATTATAATGGAATTAGATTTATAATCATCAGAGACAATATACAATGAATCACACAAATCTGGCGAACAGTTGGCCGTATCGCATGTCAATCAACTTAAACAGAGTAATAATTTTACTTAGCATATGCCTCTAGCAACGATGGCTATCTTTCCTGGTGGTTATCGGGACGTTCTTCTTCCTGACAGGTGCGCGCATTGAGTATGCGCACCATATCTGAGTGTTCTTCGGACCGTTATTCTATGCCACTAAGTACTCCTAATCGACACCACTGGAGGCCGATCATGCTATGAAATAGTGGGAATAGCTGTATGTGCAGTGAAATAATTCCATATCAGACAAGGGTTTGCATGGGGTTGATAGTGTTTGTGCATTTCACAGTTCTGGTAAGAGGTCGGAACTAGGTCAGTAAGTCCATCTTATTTCGTTAAGTATATGCAACACCGGATCAAAGCTTCTTGGGTCGGATCGAGACCGGCGGCCCTGCGATGCCAGCAAGGGTTAACGACTGCAGTAGTGAATGAGGCGGTGCAGCGTGTAGCCAATCAACGCGCGGGCCGGCGCCTCGCCAATGGGCTCAGCAGCGCAACCGCCGTCATTGCCAACTCCGTTCTCCCCTGCTGACCCACGCACGCCAACTTCGACCCATCTCTCCACGCCTTTGCAGCCCATCGCTCACTGCCCGACTGTACACAACCTCTATTCTACTCCACAGCGCTTATCGCCCGTCGCTGTTTGCTGCCGTTCTGGACTTCTGGATGCTGCCGATATGATGGTGCTGCCCGCCACCCGCCTTGGACTCGTATCTACGCTGCTGCTATCGTGGGCAACACTCATCGCAGCCAGCGACACCATCACGCCGAACAAGATCAAGGTCCAGTTGTTTGCTGCGCCTTCGTTCCTGAGCGAAGTCAGCGTCGACGCGTACAACAACCAGTGCCTGTCGCTCGACAACAACCTGTATGTTCCCATACAAAGCGCATTCCCTGGTTACACGGTTTGATGCTAACACCACGCAAGCATCGATGGGCGTGTGCAAAGCATCCTCGTAGGCGGTCACGACGTGGCCACAGTGTTGCAACGCGACGACTACTGGAACTGCAGATTCTATGAGTGAGTCGCGATGTCCCAGAGTGTGGCTGGTGGGTAGCTGGCTAACGTGTGGGGACAGCAATTACGAGTGCCAAGGCGACACCAACTTGGACAAATACCTTACCGTCCCCGACGGCGTGAACAACCTTGGCAGTGTCGGCTGGGGTACAAAGATCCATAGCCTGAAATGCCGCAATTTCGCGTCGTCTGGCGATTGAGGCCTATCGCGCAACGCAATCGCGACAAAGCCAACCATGCTAAGCAACAGAACGAAAAAAGACGAGGTAGCAAGCATTCCAAGGAAACATCCCATGGAGGAATCGTCAATATGGTACTTGGATAGCATCACTTTAACCGCAGAGATGCAATGCCCGCGCTGGGATGAATGCCTACGTCACCTACACAAACCAACGGAATTACCCAAGATTGGAACACGTCTTGAGGTGCACTGTCCCACTGAATATGAAAGCAAAGGAGGGAAGTAGCTACAGTTGACAAGGTAGTTGTGTAAATATGGCACATGATGATGGGGGGGTCGGAATAGCTTTAGGTTCTCAGCACCAATAGAGGAAGACGGGTATATATGGACCTCTGGGCGATCGAAGTGCTCGATGCCCCCGCAATAGATACTAATAGATATTTGTAGTAAAGTGTCAATGATAATCAATTTACTCAAGATGAACGAGAGCTCAATGTAGTGGGCTGGGGTTCTGTAATGTATGTTACGTGCTTTGGAGACAGCGAGACAAACACCCTTACTCAAACCCTGTCTAGGCTCTGAGGGGTTCTCTATTCAATCGTTATCATAACAAGGACCTTGGGTATCTCCAGCACAGAAATCCAAACTCAAGAAAAACGCAACGCCTGCTCTCCACATGCAACAGTAACAGTAACAACACTGTCTCCCGGTTACAACGACCAAATTACCTTGTCTTCCAGATGTCCTCTACAAATCAATCAAGTCCGGTGCCTCACCCGAGCCTACACCGCGCAATAAAACAATCATATTCCCACTCTGACAAGCCTCTCCAATCTTCTCGCTAAACTTGAGCAGCCTGCCGCCCTCGACATGAAAGACACGCAGTTTCTCCTCCTCGCCGCCACCGCGGTTATTCACATTCTGGACCTGCAGGGCCTTGGCCGCCATATCGAGCACGCGGCCCACGGTCCACTCTTTGTTGTAGAAGAACTTGCCCGTGGGATACTTTGCTTTTGTTGTATCGGCCGAAGCCTCGACGTGCAGGTATATGCGCTTGTCCTGGGGCACGCTGGCCTCGCCTTTTGCCGTGCGCTTGAGCGCGTTGAGTTCCGCCTGGGCCGAGACGGCCGCTGAGCTGGACGACGGCTTGCCCAGGCCCAGGAAGCCGGATTTCTTGGGTGCTGCTCGCCGCTTTTCATCCTCTTTTCGCTTGTTTTCGGCCCATGCCTTGAGCTTCGAGAGCGCGGTTTGCGTGCGTGCTTGGACGGAGTTGGGGGGCCGCGCGCCGATCGGGGTCAGGTTCTTGCAGTCGTGGTCTTCTTCGAAGCGGTGCTTGAGACAGTATCGCCGGTTGCAGCGGGTGCAGTGGACACCTTGGGTGCGGGCTGTGTCGATGAGTGTCTTACACGAGGGGTTTGAGCACTGTTGATCGTGGTTGTATAGTGTGGGTTTTGGTGGTAGTTCTTGCGTGTTGCTCCCGGCTTTGCGTCGCGCCCACTCGCCTGCCTTTGGACATTTATGTGCGTTCTCGGTGCGGTGATCCAGACAGAATTGCCTAGGTATGTCAGTCATGGATGTCAACTTTGGCATGGGCGGTGATCATGTAGCTTACCCTCTACAGCTTTCGCAACGAAACGGTAGAAAGTCGAGTACGTTGCAATACTCCATCTGGCAATGCGCCCCAATAGCTTCTACTTCGCCCTTCATCTCGGTATAGCTTGAATCGTTCGCGGACGTCATGCTTGCAGCGCGATAATGAGGTTATGTATATATGATGGTGGAAATTAAGTTCGCAAATACGGCGGTTTAGCGAGATGGTTGGAAATACAGTGAGAAGACACAGGAAGCGTCGAGAAGGCCGAGACTCCAGGCAACTGAGCTGACGATTGCTAAGTCGGAATGCTGGGGACAAGTTCCGAAGGTGGCACGCTAGCGTCAGGGTCCGAGGCTGTCTTCAGCCTCCGCCGCCACATTGCCGGTCTTGTTGTCGTCACCTGATTGACACATTGGCATAATGCCCAACACATGTATCGATCCTATATAACGATAGCGACGGTGCCATCAGCCGTCTGTTCTAGTGGTGAGGCGACTTTCATTGTTTTGGAGCCGCCAGATTGTTGTCATGCATGGTTCAACAAGCGTTCAATAAGCATATCTACGGGCTGACGAATACATGTGCTTCTCTTGCTGCCTTCAATGCTCCTTGCTTTTATGGTATGGAGATTTGGAGTTTTTGCCTACTTGAAGACGTATCTTCTAAGAAAAAAAAATACTCATACTCTTTCGGTCCTAAACATTTCAGGGTCAATAGATGTCAAAGCGACTGGTTCTTCAAGGAACATCAAGGTCTGTACAATAGCCAACGTACCAATTCTGCCTACACATCGTCTTTCAGCACCCGCACTCATTAATGCAGGTGATGATTAGACTTTTGTTGCTGCAAAAAGTAGAAAGGAAAAGTTATATATCTTCGTTACTGTTCATACTTCTAAACGCCCATGCCCATCTGGGTAACATGTACGCAAAAACACACCCATGTACCCAAAACACCAATGTCTAAACTCCTTCCACAGGAAACCACAACGCTTGCGAACGGAAAACAACAACACCAAACTCTCTAGGTTTCTGCCGCAGCATGAGCTTCCGCAACTCTTCTTACTAAGCCCCTAATCTTCGGCCACAACTCTGGAACACGAAACGGTTTAGAAATAGCATCGTCCATGCCTGCAGCAAGCGCCTGTTCAATCTGCTCCATGCGTGCATTGGCACTAACAGCAAGGATAGGAAGGCGCAGAGATGGTGTGTTCCGTAGACGCTCGAGGGCCGTGGTAGAGAAACGACTTTTGCGTAGCGGCGAGTGAGAGGGAGAGATTTGGCTGCGGTTCGATGATTGAATGGGCGATACTGAAGCAGCTGAATAGCGGCGATCTGGCGAATACCCTGAAAGAGGCATGCCGAGCAGTCCTTGGTGCTCGTATTCACGGATGAGCCGGGCACAGGTTAGACCGTCCATGATTGGCATTTCGATATCCATAAGGATGATGTCGAGGTTATGTTTGTTCTCGGACTGGGGAAGTTCGTCATTGTCGTCATGCCAGTATATGCTGTTCTTGAGCCAATCGAGTGCTTCTTGCCCGTTCCCTGCGACACTGACGTTCCAGTGGAATTTTTCGAGCTGTTTTCGGAGCACTTTTTGGTTGACGAGGTTATCTTCTACGATGAGGACGTTGAGTTTGACCATGCGCATGGCCTCCTCGCCAGTCATTGTGCGAGTAAGAACAGGTCGAGCCTGCACTGCTCGCCCAGCGACTCGGTCGGCTGGTGGATGTGCTATCCGTGTGCTAATGTAAAATGCAAAAGTCGATCCCTCACCTTTTACAGAACTCACACCAATTGATCCACCTTGCAGTTTGGTGAGCGATTTGGAAATAAACAGACCAAGGCCGGATCCGCCGTATTTTACATGTGTACGAGGTGTAGTTTGGGAAAAACGGGCGAAGAGCTTTTTTTGCTCGTCGAAAGTCATACCGCACCCCGAGTCTTTCACTTTGAGCCAGACGAAAGCTTTGCGACCATTTCCCCACTCTGGCTTATCAGTGATCTCAATCTTATCGTGTTCATCATCAGTGAATGTGATCTCCTGCCAGCATCTGGGTGGCCTGGTCCAAGATGCGCCGATAGTAACAGCAACCGTCTTCTCAGGGCGATCCTTCGTGAATTTGATGGCATTGGTGCTGGATCTGTTAGCTGAAGCCACAAAAGAATGATTGGAAGAACTAACAGCAGGTTTATGAGGACTTGCAATAAACGCGAAGGATCCAGCATTGCCCACTCTATGCCTTGAAATGTCTCATCAACGCTGAACGTAATTTTGATATCCGACTGATTGCATTCGACTTCAAACATCTTTACCGCGTCCGAGACTACTACCGCAGGTTCCACGCGCATTGGCGTGATCAAGATCAAGTTAGAATCCAGCTTGGATAAGGTGAGTACGTCGTCGATAATGCGCTTCTGATGCATTGAGCATGACACAATGATCAGCAACGATTCGATGCAACTCCGGATCTCTGTTGCGACTCTGACGGAATCAAAGGCCTGGCCAGGCCTTAGGAATTCTTGGCCTAGCAGCTGCTGCAGTGAAGCTATGACCGAATCGGCACATTGTATGACTGCGGA
This sequence comes from Curvularia eragrostidis, assembly GCA_020744315.1. Classification (NCBI taxonomy): domain Eukaryota; kingdom Fungi; phylum Ascomycota; class Dothideomycetes; order Pleosporales; family Pleosporaceae; genus Curvularia; species Curvularia eragrostidis. The sequence goes on along the minus strand of JAIRCK010000040.1, from coordinate 205,587 downwards.
GAGGGGGTTACGCAGCTCATGAGAAGTCATGTCGATGAAACTAGCGCAGTCAGCAAGTTCTCAGTTCGATTTTCGAAAGCCTTTGAATACTTTTCTTGCTGTCGTTTCGCCTCCCATGCTTCCTCTATGCGGCGGCGTTGAACATCTTCGGCCCATTTGAATTGCGAGATATCGAACAATGTTCCCATGATGCCTGTAGCTCTTAGTAAGAAACATCAACGCTTGATATGATATTATCTTACTAATCACTCTACCGCTTTCATCCAGCTCTGGGTAGCTCGAGCTCTGTACCCAGATATTTGAGCGCATCCCGTCTTGGTTTACCCATGTCTTTTTCAGACGAAATTGCACTCCGTCGGATCTGTCACCTTTGAACATGTTTTCCCAGTCATTCTTCACTCTGGCTACATCTTCATCGGCGATGAGATCAAACCATTCGAATTGGTTGACCGGCGCGTGGGCGTGGCCGGTCAGCTCAAAGAATTGGTCATTGACAAAGTTCATGCCTAGCTCGAGATCAATATAGGATATATACTCGTGAAGACTGAACTCACCACTCTCAGGGACGTAGATGTAGATTGCTACAGGAGATACTTGGGCAAAGCGTGCGAATTTCATCTCGGCCAGCCTTGCTTGCTCAAGAGCCTCTACCTGCGCTTGTGCTGCCGCCTGAGACTTCTTCTGTGCGTTGATGTCGATTGTATTGCCAGCAATACTGATTAAATTTCCATCATCGTCGAAGACAGGCACACAAGCGGAAAGCACCCACTGAGCGGCATCGTTTGATCCTGGGCGTGGCTTCCAACGCATCTCGAAAGTGATGGGTTTGCCAAGGGTTAAACTATTCCACGCGGACATTACAAGTGTTTGATCCTCAGGATAAACAAGGTCCATGAAAGAGTATTCGCTATGCTCCACTTCTCTAGGGTGAGAGCTGGGCGAAGTCAACGTTATGTTTTCATATGGGCTGATCTTGCTGCTGAACATACCTTAGCCTATACCAGGCTTCGTTTGCGTGCACCAATTTTCCTTGAGAGTTGTATTCAAAAACGCCGACATCACTCATCTCCATCATAGTCTGGATACTCTCCCACCTGGCATTAAGATTAGTAGAGGGCAAGTTCTTGAGCGATTCCGATTTCTCATGTTCGACGTGTGTGACAACATTCGTTCTCGAGCGGGTGGCAGCAAGGCTCTGATCGGTACCAAGACGGCCGTCTCCATTTGCCTTTCCATCGAATATTTGTCGATCCTTTTCTGGAGTTTCGGAACTGATTGCCCTTATTATCTTCCAATCGCTAGACTGGCCTGCACACTGGGCGCTCCATGTTCTGTTGGCGAATTCATATTCCGGTTTGAAATCACGAACGGCTTGTGTCCATGATCGGAAGAGCAGCGCTGCTCTACCTTGAGCTACGATAGAACTGCGCAGACCAAGATCCCGAAATACTTGGTTCCCAAAGAGGATATCGAACTCTGATGTTATTTCCGAAATTTTGATGACGAACAGTGGGGTCCTTTCCAACTCGAGAGCCTCGAGGTCGAGGAGATGTGGAGGGGAAGGATTGGCCGATGGCATCCCGATCCAGTTTTTGGTGGCACTCAATTAGATGTGCGCATAGAGCGGGTTTATGCGGATGGCGGCGTGCGCAAGACTCAAAGATAATCGCCTTGACCGGGGTGTAGAGACGGATGCAGGCGAAAGAACGTGATGAAAGCGTCGGCGACGCAGCAGCAGCAGCAGCAGCAGCAGCAGTGAAGTTGCTGTTAGATGTTGTTTCTCCCGCTCGGGCAGCTGAGTCCCAATATGCTGTCGCAGCGCAAGTCTGGGGCGTGCGACGATTGTGCAGGGAAGCAGCCGAGGGCTGCTATGCAGTGGCAAAGGCAGGACGGCAGATTCTAGATTGATTGTCTGAGCAGTGTCCCTAGCAGTCAGTCACACCGGTACACAGCTCCGGCGCTGGGTAAGGCAGTGCAGATGCAGATTGTATGGCTGACGGATCACGATCAAGGATCCACTGAGTGCCTAGAAAACTTGATCGAGATGCAGACGCGTGGCGCCATTGGACCTCGAAGCGATGGTACACTTCGACATGGACGCTAGTTGCATCTCGACCGCCGTTGTAAAGAACAAAGCCGCGGCGACGCCTGTGCAGACACCGCACTCGTTTGCCCAGTGGCAATTTGTCGTTGCGATCCTCATACGAGTAGGCGTTCTTTGCTCATGTGGTGATGCAGTGTTTTACGTTATCCCAGTTGAAAAATGGCACCGCACATATGCCAATATCATGGCTCGTAGCTTGACCGACCGGTTGAGAGACGACTGTGTGGCGCTAGCGGAAGACACATAATGCAACACTGGCTTCGACATCGCTGAGACATACCGAGAACGATCGCCTGATTTATCGTGCCCCCGCACATGAGCTTGACGATCGTGGTCCTGGCCTCGCCTTGCACCCACGAGTCAATGTGGCTAGAGGGTGTCCTGGAAGAGTTGGCCGAGAATGATCGGCAATCTTCAGTCACGTGCCAGCGCGTTTCCGATTTAGTGCGAGACGGTACGGAATAACAAGGTTGTCGTCCTCAATACAGCCTTGACTACACCCTTGGCAGCGGTTGCTTTGCTAAAGAAACAGGTTCGTACTTGTTGGTCAAAGTTCAGATCCAGCCTCTTTGTGTGTGTGTGTGTGCATGTCAGTATGAGCGGCGATGGATTTGGATGGTCGCCCAAACTTGGAGACACGCTCTCACTAGGCACGTAGGGCTAAGACATAGACATCAAAGCTATCACGCTCGACATCCTCTGCGCTCAGTTGAACAGCGATTCAAGCTCTTCTGCGTAGAGGGATCTTCCGAGTATAATTACGTGTGTGATACTTAAACCCGAAAACCGTGCTGAAGGACAACTCAGCAGCGGCATCCGCTATACGCAAAGCGTCCGTCAAGAGCAGCAGATAGACACACATAGCGCTGACGACCTGACTATTCGCAGCGACATACCGTGGGTAGTTACTATTCCTGTTTCTTCTAATATCTGCTGACTAACAGGGCGACTGCCGTCATCTTCTCGGTTGTTGGTGACCACTAAGTGAAGATACTATTGAGCAGCTATCACAACCGAAGGCTCAAAACATAACAGAATCAGATTGTATCAGAACAGTGGTATACAAGGTTGATTGTGTGGAATAGCCGCAGGCTCGAGCGAAGTACATGATACCAGCCAAAGCGCTGTACCTAAACAGATAAAGCCGTGGTAGTCCATAACAGCGGCCAAATCATGAGCGAGCCCCTCACTAATTTTTTGTAAGGTACGTCCGTTGCGTGTCTCATGCCATGAGATATAAGCCGCTTAGAAGTCGTTCCAGGCGGGTGAGTTACTTGATGCTTCCATGTCAACTCCGTGACATGTATCATCGGTATAGTCGATTTCTGCCGAGAAAACAGATTGCAGCTCTGATTCTACAATCTGAACAAAGTCGTTTGTTTGCTTGAGATCTGTCTCCATATAACTTGATGTCTTGAGAATAGCTTCCATGATTGCAAGCGAGGAATCCGAGGTGGAGTCATCTAAACCGCTGTATTCAGGGTCAAGTAGGCCTTGGAGTAGCGAACATGTGTTTTGATTCCATGGCGTTTCCACGACGGGAGATGGAGACGCTGGTTCGGCTAAACGATTTGGTGATTCCGCTCTTGGTAAGCTGGTTGGAGTCTCATATCCTGGTTCGGAACGTAGGGTTTCCTCGAGATCAACAAATCTCCTTAATTTTTCAAATAACAGGCTTTTTGAGGCTAAGATTTCCTCTGGTGTCCAGCCATATGCAATGAATCCGTTAAGAAGAGCTTTTGTTGCTACTGCATTATATGATATGATATCGTTATACAACGCCGGAATTTCTGTTCTCAAAAACTCGATGATTAAAGGTATATCGGAGCTGCTCAGCTTTCGCTCCCAACTGGGATTGTAGTTAGCCAAGAAGTTAATTGAACTTTGTTCGGAGAAAGAGACGTACATTGTCGAAATGTTGCAGCCAAGGCGAAGTATGAATCCAGGACCACCCTCCACAAGGAGCTGCAGATACCCACGGCCAGCCTTTCTTTCTGACTTTATAACATCAACAGTGGTCGACAAGATTTCCGCTTGTAGCTCGAACGCCGCTGTTATTTTGCCTCGTCCTTGGGACAGGACAAGGTCTTGAGATCTTGCAAGTTCATATAAATCATGCTCCAGATAAATATAGCAAAAGCGAGTAGCGTATGACAGCTGCTCTCTTGCTTTTCTAATCTTTCTGTGACCATTGTATAAGCTCCGCAGCCGGGATTTAGAATCCAACATTGTCGGTCTTTCAAAAATTGCAGAACGTGAATCCCACATGGTCTCCGCAAAATTTGAGGACAAGCTCGGCGCTTCCACTAAACCTTGAATGGCTCGAAGTAGATATTCGAGCCTTCCCTGGCGGTGTCTTAGCCTTTCTGTAAAGAAGCATGTTGCCTTCAAGAGTACTGTCTGAGTATAAGAAACATCCGCACGTGGTGATTTTGCTAGTAAACTAGTAACCACTTCAGGCAACATGCACAACTCGCGGTGGCTTAGAGATTCAAATGTATCGCCTAATACTTCGGGGAGACTTAAAGGACCGTTCAACTCCGCATGAGTAGATAAACGAGATCTTTCACGCGGAGATGTGGAAATTGTTGAGTCTTGAGCAGATAGGTCCATATGTGGTGCGCTTGAATCCATCGATTCTGCCGATTACATTAGACAAATAAACGTTAAAAACATGATTGCGTAGTAATCAAGAGAGCTAACCTTGTGTTGCACAATTCGAGGATGAAGACAGTGTATGGGAATCACGTCGCTTTCTTTTAGACCAACGTCGATCTCGGTCATTTGATAAAGCAGAACTGCTCCTGCTCTGGAAGATCTTTGCAACATCACAGCTGTGCTGAGCCTTTGTAGCGTCAACAAGAACACAGGCTTCCTGTATCTCAAACAGAAGTTGTTGTAGCTGAGGCACAGTTCCACGACGCAAGAAATTCCGGAAACTTTCACATGCCTAGAGAGCCTATCAGATTTGAGCCTTGATGATATAGTCTGATTGCATTGATGCTAAGTACCGATGAATTGAGCAACTCAGTAAGAGAGGTATTCTCAAGTGCCCATCGCAAGACCATGAGAGGATCAAGGTCTGTATCGTCCATGATTGAAAGCAATTGATGAGTAAATCAGTATGCAATGCGTAGCTCCTAGACTTCGATCACTTATGGTAATGTACCTTTGAGCTTATTAGTGCTTCTTCACAATAAGCATTGATAAGATTCATATGCGTTTCAGTATTACTACCGAGAAAAATCCCGAATCGACCACCCGCTGACTCTGCTCATTTAGTCTCCCTCACCGAGTGATAGTAAGGATAGCGTATCGCGTATGTGCAAAAGGAAACCATTGGCCGTCCGCGGCGCTCGGTGCTAGTTGAACCGAAGCTATAGGTCATATGGCTAATTTGACATAGCTTTATGATCACTACGCTGCCCTTTTATTGACATCCAAGTTTATGGACGTTCAGGCTTAGAAAGCCTTTCCTACAATTGTATCGCGGCCTGGATTTATTGATTTAGGCTTCAGCTGGAGTAGGCCAAGGAACACAGACCAAAATTATTCTTTACCGACTTTTCTGAGGCACTAAGACGTAAATACGCTTGGAGAACTGACAATGTGGGGACATACGTAGATCTGTAGGGTCAATGCTGTAAAAAGCTTGATGCAAGCAAGCTTTCGTTGCGCCACAGTACAGGGTACCCATCTTTCGCGCATTGTGTAGATATCGGCCATTTTCTCAGACCTCGGTGCGGGGCCCCTAAATCGCCCCATGAAACTGCGTATATTAAATCAAGATCCGATTCCCACTAATCCCATAAAAGTATTTTTCACAGGGCGTCTAAATTTTAGCAACTTTTATCCATACAGTAATCAACCTAGTTACCACTCATTCTTGATACCTGCACAACTTCAGTGAATAAGATAAAGCCTTGAAATCCCTTTGTCGCTTTGCTTTCATCCTTTTTCTCAGTTTTAGAATAAGACATCCTAGCAAAGTACCAGTGCTTGTACGCTCAGAAAGTTACGGACCTACTTCGACCCTTTGCGTCTGGAAAGAGCCTTAGGACGACGATCCCTCGGATGACGTGGCTAAGCGATCACGCGGTAAAGCGATGCTAGTCATACTGTACAACACAAAGGAAATGATTGCGCTACTCAAATCACGCCTCGTATCCGACCGGGTAATTTGAAAGCCAAGCAGCTATTCGCCGCTTACTCGCGAGTAAAGAAAACTCTTTCTAGGGTTTACGGCGCATTTTATCAGCACAGCCATCAAAGGGTCCGTATTTACGCCGAAATCGTTTTTCCACCTCTGGGGAGGATGATTACCCCAGCATTACAAATAGAGAAATGCTCTAGTTGCGGATGTTTTAGATAAATGCCCGAGTTGCCTCAGCTGGTAAACGAGGTCCAGCCAAACCAGGTAGATGTTTAACTAGTTCTTTCTTAGTTAGACGCGATACAGTTCTGGACAACCTCGCCGACCTCCAAACCCATCACAAAAGCTTTAGTACTGGATCCCCAAGCTACTCCTATTCGTTGGTACAACTACAGCAAGTTGAGTTACTGTACGAGCGGCAGCATCGCTCTGTAGGTTAAGGACATCCAGAATATATAAATAGATACGCTGGGAGAAGCTATAGAGTACCACTTCGATACGAACAGATAGAAAACAGAACACCACACGGGAACACTATAGCCTATGATTTAACAAGTAAGATCTTGGTAATATAGATTTTCTGTACTTATTCAGTGGAAGATACTTCTATACCGCTCTCGCACTCTGTTCTAACAGCTATAGTGTACTCCTGTACGCATAGGATGACATGAGTAACTAGAGTTTTCTATTGCTTTATTTTAGTATCAGAAGAAAACTTCCTAATTTGCTTTAGGTACCTGCCTAAAGGCTACGCTTTAAGATTACAGCTGAAGATTTCAGATTTAGATTCAAGCTAGATTTAATCAAGAGGTGGGATAAGATGCTGTGCGACATGACGCCCTACATTGAAAGGATAATTCTTAGCTTAAAAATAGTTACATAGCAAGAATATAAGCAGGATTCTCAATACCTTATATTGTACTAAGAACTACTAGGAACTGTGCCTAGCGATATAGCTGTGGTTTCTCTTAGCCCTACCTAGTCAACATGGTATATTCAAGCCTCGAGATCGTCAGATTTGCCCTCTAGTGGCTCGATCCGTGAACAATATAGAATATCTAATTACTATTCCTTTTGCTATCTTACGATATTACAAGGAGACGCCCTTTTAACATTGCCTAACGTAAGATGGATACTTGCCGCCTAATGCTGACATTTAGATATTTCAACCATCCTGCTGGATAATACTAAGTACTTCGACTCCTATTAGTAGATGTAATGGCTCAACGCATTATACACTCAGCCAACACATTTGCTAGTAGGATTGATAGGGCACAACCTAATTTTACGACTCTTTTGCCATTTAACCATAATTGTAGTATATAGCATTATGTACAAACTAATTGATAATGAAGATATCCAACTTAGTACGGCGCATTACTACCTACAAATTAGTACTTAACATCATCTCCAATATCTCTTTATCAGCGAAAATTTCCAAGTCAAAGAAACGTGTGTATTCTTTTCTAGCCTTAACTATATTCGATATCAGGTCTAACGTTAATGACCGGTATGAACTTCTCGTTCACCAACTATACAGTCCAGCCGCCAAGTCGAAACATGTAACTGTGTTCCTGTTTGGAGCTGAATCTGAGTAATGTTTGGGCTGCCTACTCGCTGGATACAATGCTCCACATGCTCCACTGACCTTGACTGACTATCCAAGACATAAGGGCTTTTCTTCTTTGCACTTATCTGCTTAGCCCATATATATGCGCAATGCTGATAGTGAAACGTCCCATTTGTGTAGATGGTTTTGTGATTTCCCAGTTTTGCTTCAGCTTCAGTCAGTGGCTGTAACCCCTCTCGATCCCAGAAGAATGCGAAGTTGTTCTCTCTCAAGAAACGATCGGATAACTCTTGGTTGTAGCAGGGTCGATGGACCCATCCAGACATCATGAGATCGAAAACACACCCGTTCTGCCGAGCTTGCTCCGACGTGCGTCCACACTCTCCCATACTGCTCGATGTCGTGTGAGCAGAAGCAAAAATGATGTTCATAGCTGACCCGATTCCAAAGACAATGAACGATATGATGAGAGCAACGCTGATAGCTCGATACTGCCATGATCTAGCGGATCGATGCGGATCTTGTTCCTCGTGCTTTTCGAAGCAGTGGGTGGGCGATAGTGGTGCATTATCGTCATGACTACCACCGAAGTTCGACGCTGAAAATTTGGAATTTTCTTCAAAATCACCTAATAGAGCCACTCTTTGTTCCATCGGTAGAAAATGTTAGAATCATACGAATTATCAAAAGAAACATAGTATAATTACCTTCAATGGTTAAGGAATATCTTGAAAACTGACGAGACCCAGTACCACCTGGCCCTGGCTCGAAAGCTATTGGTTAAGTTGTGCAGCTCGAAATCTTAGAGCGATTTTATATCACTGTTGCATAGACGCGAAAAAGAAGTATGACCAAACATACACAAATGAATTTCGGCCAAAATTCCAAATCAGATGGTGGTGCTTTCCTGTTCTTCATTTCATTAAGTTTTTCTCTATGCGCTAAGTCTTCCCGCGTGTCATTCTGCCGAATTACAAGCATAGGTGCAGCATTGGAAAGTAAACCGAATTGGCTGAATCTTTGAGGTAGACAATGCCCACCCAAAGCCAGATCGAGCAATTTAGTATACTCAAGTAATACATTTGATAAATTGAGGCAAAAGGTATAAGAATGTCTCAATCCCGTTGTAAATCATTCACCGCTACACAACAGCAATCACGACTTTACAAGCAACCTCCTCACATCGTTATTCAGCAGACTGCGCCAGCGAAAGCTATTGAAAATGAAGCTCTCCTTTGCGATCTTTACAGTCTTTGTTGCCTTGGGCGCTGCCAAGCCCATGTGGCCAAATCTTGCATCTCGTGATGCATGCTCAGCCGGGTGCGGCGCTCAGCCACAGGATGCGTGCTGCAGCGTTCAAGGTTGCTGCTACCCTTGTAAAGAGGGTTCTGATGCGGACTGTGCTCCAGAGGTAACGTCTTTTTGTTCTGGATCCGTGGTGGATTGAACTTACACTATTTAGGTCACCGAGTAATTGTTCCTCTCATGGATTTGAGGCTTAAGGGGTTGAGCAACTTGTATGAAACTTGTACCGTTCAATATGCGATACCTATTAATTTTTCTCCAATAGGCCTCTCGGGTATGCAATGGGATTAGCAGGTTACCAGACGGATGTATTTTGGATGTTTCATTGGCTGGCGCATTGCATGATCTTGTTCCAGCTATACAATAACATTCCAAACGACTTTATCTCTCTACGTCTAGGGCAGAGTTAAATATCAATCCAATCCTGGAACTCATTGTCTATTAAATCTTACCTTGTGATGCGACTGCGAAAAACATCAAGTGTATCTCTTAGCCCTAGGCTCATTGTCAAATAGGCCATAGGGTATTTTTATTCTTAACAATAAACTTATCTACACATTTTATGAGTTGAAGTAACCAGATTCTCTATGTAGCTTTGGTGAAATAACAACCCGCTCTTCACCTAGTGTTAGGCCTTTTCGGCGTATCAGTAGCTTCCAAACTACCTCTGTAACATAGTTTTTAATCCTTATCATAAAATGCTCAAAACAGATTCTACTTTATTGGATTCAGAAACAGATAAGTCCCACTGGGTCCTATTGAGGAAATATTGTGTGTTGAGATCGTATGAAGATCAGGAAAATTTACTTGTATTTATCTTGTCTACTTCATATCGCACACAGTTCCTGGCGTTTTGAATTGTAGTGTATTCTTGTACTTCTTATATCATCTCTATTACAACTTTATCTCTTGTACGTAGTCTTTTTCTGTCTCTCACCACTATTGAACTTCTTTCAACTACATTATGTTTTCACGTATGCGCCTTACGAGATATTTCGGCGCTCATTCCTATCAAAACCTCAACAGCGAGACCAATGAACATGAATGTCTTTCAGAGAAACCGGAAACCCCTTCATTTTCCCAGCATCTTGCATTGCCCTATGCTATAATAATTCTTCTTCTCTTCACCCAGCTGTTGTCGCTTATTTACATAACTACAACAAGTCGGAACCTTTCCCTAGGGTCCTATGAAAAAGGATTCTCAACTGAAATACGTACGATCGTTCAAAGCTCAATTTTGTTCATTTTTCAAAAATATCTCTGACAGAATATGCAGGCCCCAATCGAAACACACTCGCACTCCACAAAGTCAAGTTCTATGGTGGCGTAATTTTTGATGAGAATGGCAATGTATCTCTAAGTCATAAATCTGGAGAGCCCGACTATTTTGGAACTCCCAGCCTGAGTGTAGAGGCTGCCTGGGAGAAACTTCTGAATAGTACGTTCGCCTCTCCAAGCCCACATTAAGTTGCATGAGATACTGAATTGTTATATAGATCGTTTCATAAAAATACAACCAAAGGACTGGCCAAAGGAAGCTGCTCTGCCTGGACGTCAAGATCTCGTTGAGGGATCTTGGCGATTAGAGTAAGTCTATCATTATCTCTCAATGTGAATGGCAGAAATCGTCTAACTGCTGGTAATAACATATAGAACAAGTGGTTTTCACGCACTTCATTGTTTGGTAAGTATTCAAGATATAGTAGAACTCGACCATACATGCTAAGTATAAGAGAACTACGTTAGGAAGTCTCTTTCACCAGATTATTATACTTCGTACCGAGATAAACCAGAGCCAGACTCAAAAAGTCTTTCTCACTCCGGTCATCTAAGTAAGCCATAATTCTTGACATACCCAAAAAAACACACATATTGATGGGAAGTTTGACTCCAGAACATTGTTTGAATCAAATTCGTCAAAGTCTTATGTGTCACCTTGATATGACGCCTACACCTCGAACATGGCGTCCAGCGCCCGCTGGACCTCACGGGCAAGGCCTTCATCATGCAGATACAGACCAATGGCATATTTGCAGAAATTTTGACGCCATGCGAGACTGGATGTATCCGTTTCAAGAGTTTCATGAAGAATGAGCCAAACGTAGTTGTTGCGAAATTGCGTAGTACGACTTTAAGTCAAGAAAACTATTGGCCGATGTAGATAAGGGTACGCAACTGTAGTAGCTCTTCTATACATAATTCTATAAATGAAAGGTCGAACTCGTTTTTTCTGTAAGTCTGATCTCACTTCCCTAAGTTAAGATTCTGATCTTGGCTAGAACACATTGTAACTTCATAAAATCTATTTAACCAGCCCGGGTTGAGATAAAGCTGCTGATGGAGTTCCAATCACGGCAGGTATGTACCACATCTGACTGAACAAAACTCCTTCCATGCCCCTCATACCATATAACCGGAATTGGTGTTAGATCAGCATGGCACATCAACTGCTGCCTTACATGATCTATGCAGTGGTCTCGGTGGGCCCTGTCTGGATATGCCAATTTTGTTTTCTTGTTGAAGTAATGGTCCCGATCGAGAGCTCTCCGTAGTTGCTCAACACAATGTAGAGCGTGAAAAACATCTAGTCCAGCTAAGTAGCCAATTCCGTCGGGGTGTAGATAAAGCCCATGAGATTTTCCAAAGGTCAACTCGGCTTCCTCTTCTGTGATTTGAAAGTATCGGCCCTTGATCAAATTCTCCCAGGCTTCGTCAATCTCCTTACTTGGCGGACCAACATAAATAGGCTCCGAAGGGTTATTGAGGTGATATCCCGTGCCGTTATCGTGCCAGCGAGGCCCTCCCCAGAACATTTTCAGTTGTTCCTTTATATATGGCCTGATAGGACCAAATTCTGTCGAGAAACCAGTGCCGAAGGAACCGGGCTGTTGAGAAGCCTTAGGACAGGTCAAGGTCATTGTTCGAAACAGAAGCAGTAGAGTACTGAATGCGAAGATGCTGGCTAAAGTCCATCCGGTATACAGGAGTGTGTTTCGGGGCGCTCGCTGCTCTAGTGCAATAGCATGATCGTGGTCTTCATTTTGCTGCACACGTTTGTATTTGAATTTGTGAAGAATATCCATATTAGTTCCCAGGTGATGGTGGTAAGGGAGTTTGAGTGATAGAGTAAAGAAAAGTCAAATTGCAAGGTTTGCATTTAGAAAGCACTTGGACTTGTGGGCCTGTATTTAAGATGCTCGGTCAAATTTCCTTACATGCTTGAGACTGTCAGATAATAAACTATCAACATTAACCAAGAAATAACCTGGTTTGATCTCTTCCTGGAAATCAGGCAATGTACAAATACCTTTTCCCACAACATATTTCGCAGCCACTCAATCATTCTACCTCCTCTGCATTTTCATACTATCACCATGGATCCCCGTACAGATTTGGAAAAGCCATTGTTGAGATGTAACTCTGAAGAAGAAAACTCACAATCAGGTGAAGCTGTCTATCACCCACCTCATGGATCTCAACGCACCCTACAAACGACACTACGGTGGTCTTTATATCTCCAGGCAGCTCTATTATTCATCTTGCTATTTACGTGGATATCGGTTCTGTTCTGGTTCAAATACGACAGCAAGGTGTCTCCGTTTGCTCTCATAAACCGAGGAAACTGTGGTTGGTCAGTGGCGGAAGCAAAAGCCAACGACTGCGTTTTTGACATCATGATGTCTTCTTGGATGCCTAGACCTTGCTATGATCAAGAGCTGTCTGAGAAGTTTCTTAGAGCCAACAATTTCACCTACTGGAGAACCAATCAAGGAGTGGGCGAAGTAACAGAGGAAGAGGTGCGAAAAGGAGAATTTGATGTTCTATTCACACATGGAACTTATCATTCCCAACATTGTCTGTAAGTATACTCAATTTAATCTTTGATGTATAGACTAAATACTCAACCGTATAACAGTTACCTTTGGCAACTACAGATGAAAGCACAGAAATCGAGTGTCAGAGTCTTAGACTCAATCTCAAGGAGTCAGGCACACATTGCTCACTGTCAAAAGGTTTTAGCAGTCGACCTTTCAGAGCACCACTTACATCAATTGAGGTCTAAGGCAGGAACGCCCATACATGTCAAACCACAAGAACAGTCGTGTTGGGAAGGTTAGGAGGAGCTAGCTTTGTTTGATAAAGAGTGTTAGCGACGAAAGGATCCTCTAAACTCGGCCCGATCAATGCGTTTTTACAAATAGAACAGTAGAAGTAAATTGTTATCCGAAAGCCCTATTTGGGAAACGCATAATTGTCTGTTCATGTATTGGAAGGAGAGTTTCACCTAGGGGTTGCTTAACATCTAAATTTACTCCGAGTGCTCTGATGAATGCAGAGGGATGCGCGGTGCTCGAGGTACTGCAATTGTACCATTATACCGTTCTATCGAGAACTGGTGGAGCTTCTCAAAATTTCTGCATGTGTGAAGCTGCTTCGGGTTGATGTATTGGCCACGGTGATCATGCCATTCGCTAGGAGAGATGACAGAAGTGCCTTGACATTGTATCACTTGTCTTAAGTGATCAATACAATGTACTGAGTTCCAAGTTAATAATCAAAAAGTTGTTTCAGGCTCTTCTAGACTCACGTTGATGTACCATCCCACGATACTTCTCCTCTGGATATATGTCTCGCCTCAACGCCTTCCTCAGTTGATTCAGACAATGTAGGCAATGGAGTAAGTCCAAGCTGTTTCCAAATTAGATTTTCCCAGAGAAAAAAAACACAAATGAGCTGCTTACGTCCCAGTCCAGCCTCCTCTGATCCGATCCCTATATTTGTCGGCGTCTCTGCCCCAAAGCGCAATGGCTTCTTCTTCAGAAACCGAAAAGTAATGCGACTCGCCACCTATGATTGCATCCCACGCTGCATCAATCTGGGGGGATGGCTCGCCAACATAATCTGACGGACCAAGGATTTCTTCGCCATCTGGGCTAAAGTCTACGCCTCCTGTAAAGACCCTTTGTGTGAGCTCAAATGTGTCCGGAGGTGCTGTTTGTTGTGTTCTATTAGTAGTCCTCATGTTGGCGATCATGGCACGTCACTTACTCACAATCCTTTCTTCAGCAAATCCGGTCTCAAAAGAGCCCCGATTGTTCGTGTGCCGTCGATTTGCCAAGAGAAAGCCGATTGAGAATGCGAAAAAGCTCCAGAGGAATATAGCAAATACTCCAAGTATCAAAGTTGAACGTTTTTTACCCGCGCTTCGAGGTTGCTGGAGACTTTCAGTTCTCTCTGCCTTGGGAAGCAGGTATGATTCGCTTTCCGTTCTCGCTTCGGTCATCGGTTGCCCATATAGCTGTTTCGTTCGCCATAAATTCCAAGAGAATAGATGTTGAGACATTGCAAATGTTTTACCAGAAAAGCTGAAAGCAAAGGACATCAAATTATAGTTAAAATATGATTCACTGAGAAATCGGTCAATGCATAAGTGAAAATGGTGCAGGGGTAGGGATCAAGCTTGTTCCTTATGGTATACGTCCAGAAGAATTGACTCTAGATACCCGTAAGCCCAGAAGACACTAGTCAACTTTGCAAAGTGGTTATAAAACAATGATGTACCAACACATCATGATTGGCAGGCAGCGACAGGTATGATAGGAAGTTTTCTAATCGCGTCCATGAATTATATATCTTGTAGTTACCGTCCGCGATATCTCGAAGTTTTCATCGCCGCCATAGGAAGGTGAGTGCTGAGAGTTTAGCCGTATTGACGTGATTTGACGCGTACTCAAACGGATCTTTTTTGCCTGCAAACAAAGAAAACTAAAGCTCAAGCCCAACCATGTGGATGAGTGCAAGGAAAGCTCATTGGTAGCGCAAGGCCGTGGAACTTTGCAAAGCGCCCCCACTTTGAGATTCGTAGGTATCTTTATTTGGGGTAGCAGTTGCCCACTAAAAGAATGACAAATTTCGACGAAGGGGGCGATCTCGGCGAAATGTAAGTATGCGCTAGACGAATTACATTGGATAGCCATAGTCCCAATTGAACCGCGGCTGTCCAAACTCTGAGACCAACGAGCAAAACTGTCACCTCTATGAAAATGAACTCACAATGACGTTGTGCTCGTCTCTATTCGCCTTGAGTGTGACTGCTAAGTGTAAAAAGTGTAAAGTTCATGAATGCAAAGATTATCATACGCTCTGCATTATGAAATTACGCTCACAGCTTGGAGAGTAGGGCTTACTACAGATGTTTCGAAGACAAACGTCTCAAATCCTGCTTAGTATCCAGCTTTTAATTTCATCAAAATCCCTACAAACATGCCATTGATTGGTGTCTGCATGGGCCACCTTTGCTTCGGCCCACCATTTGAGAGGAGTCCAGGTTAAGTCAAAGTTGCAGATGAGATGTTGTCTGATATTTTCCACGCAATGATCTAGAATAAGAGCCAAATGATTAGTACAAGTCCCACAGCTATGTTGTTCTGGAAAAGACTGGCGTGTTACCAAGATGCATTTGATGGCTGATGTGATATGGCCTCTGGGGCCCATCAGGGATGGTTGTATCATAGTCTTTCGCCAGAGTCTTTCTGATGTAATCCTGCGTTCAATTTTCAGTGCAAGCCCTCTCAAAATAGTAAATGTTTTGTTTGAATAACGTACCAGGCAGTGAAGAGCATGCGTTCCACTGGGCCTGTTCAAAACTTTTAGTTGCTAGCCAGGCACTAAAAGCAATATGGAACCTACTGCACCAGATTAATTCCGTTATTCAACTTTCCCCCGGTCATCTCTAAACCGAGATCATTCATCTCTTCTAGAGTCAGTTTCATGAACCCCAATGACCCATCTGGTGTTCGTTACTTAAAAAGTCTTAACCAATTAGTTTGGGGGCATATATTTTACTTTGTAACATTTCATCCATCCACACCCTATCCAGCTCCGGGCTTGGTGGGGCCAAAAAGTTTGTACCATGAGGACTTTGGTTAAGCGAATAGAACCCATGCTGATCTATTTCCACTCCTCCGTGAAATCTTTGTCGCTTTAATGAGATTGCGCCACGAAGTGACCCTTTAATACCAATTAGCGAGGGATTTCTGATAGTATAACAATATCCCTGACCTATCTCTGTTACAAACCCAGACTCATAGCTTCCCAATCCTCCTTCTCTGGTAGCAATCCTGGTTCTGAAAGAGATGAGAACTAGCGCTATCAGCAGGAAGAAACTAATACTCCATGGCAAAGCTGGGCTGGTGAGCCAGTCTCCTATCGAGAAGCAGCAGCGACTCTTGTTCTGATATTCATGGGTGTTATCATTTTCTTGGGGCAAAGAGTCATATGATGTGTTTGTCTTCTTCATAAAAAACCTTGAGAGATACATGATGGAATTAAGGAATTTGTGGTACTATGCGATGGGTTTTGCAGAAGATATTTACAGTGAGAGTATATTATTCATGCGATTCCAGACTTCCAAGGCGGGTGGTAATGAACGACTCAACATCCTGGCTACTAAAGGGTCACCTCTAGAATCGGCCCTTTGTATCAAGGATAGTTACCACAACAGCCACGATGATGATATGAAAGCGACCGGCCAAAGTGCCAATGGGGCGCAATATTGGCATATCTTACTATACATATATACATTCTGATGTGTTGATAGCAGCCGTAAATTACATTTTTGTACATTTGGTCCGTCAGGTGGCATGTCCGCAATCCTTGCCGCATTGAATTTAACCTGATTGTAGGATTAGGTTTAGCTCTATACCTCTGCAACACCCTCTACCGTTGCATTGTACCAGATACTCTTGAGCAGAAGCAGCATATCAAGGTTAGCGCTTAGTTCATAGAGTAGCGCTAGTTGCCTATAGGTGGATGGTTTGCCGACATCCAGACATGGTCCCTCACTCGGAACACCTACTTGTTCAAGCTATATACACCTTTCGGGTGGCAAGTGCCAATTTAAAGATGACGAGGGACTAAATTACTAGCAAGTCTCGAGGTTATTGCGACAAACAACTTCAGATCTTGCTAAACCCCGTTCGAGATTACCCAAAGAACCTGGAATTTGAAATGATCCACTATTGCCATTTCTCCGACAGCTTGATTGCATATTGCCTATTATCAAACGACGTATTTTTTTTAGATTTTGTGCACTTCAGGAATATCGAGAAACGTTAAACAAAATCACGAGCTTACCATCGCAATCATGAACGCTCAACATATTCAATATTGACGTATTTTGAAAGCAGTTGATGATTAAGATGGTTTAAGAATCATCAAAGAGACTATAAGATGCTGTCGCTCCTCATAATATATGTACTGCACTTGTGTAACAACATCATGCTCTTTAGTATGAAGCTAAAATTTAGTGCGGACAACGTCACATTTCCGTAATAGTACTGCGGTTTCTTGAAAGCTTCTTCTGAGTTGGAAATGCTTTTCAGCCTTGTCTCTCAGATCCTGTTGTACTGTCATATTTTGTCCTTTTAACTCTATTCTGAGATGTTTGTCACAATTGGCAAAGGCTCATGGCTGGTACTCGCATCGCAAGTCTTCGCTGTCATCGTCCATAGCCTTGCCAAATTTCTAGAGACGACTGGCGATGTCGAACCGCAGCAGATTCTCCAGGTCCGAATGTTTGTTACTCTGAGTTTGAATTGCCTTTCCCTCATAGCTTGGTTTCCTCTCGAACTTCCACTCGGAAGCCATAAAATCGGATGTCTGTTGGTTATTCGAGTGCTAGGCGGAATCTGCGGCTCTTTCGGATTTTACTGTAAGTTAAAGCCCTCAAAGAAGGTTCGAAAGCCTTTCATTTGCAAGACTAATTTCGAAAGATTCCCTGCGATACCTATCGCTTGGCGATGCGACAGTTATCAATCTTCTCGCACCTTTAGGAGCAGGCTTACTTCTTGGTAAGAGGCTGGACTTGGCGCGCATCAGTTCAGCAGCCATCTGCCTCCTTGGCGTTGGGCTTATTACCAAACCAGCCTTCGCTTTGGATCTTCTCTCTCGTAGGGGTAAGAGCGAATACTTTGGCTCTAGTATTGGCTTTATTTTCGCGTTCATAGGCGTCTTTGGTGGAGTCGTACGTCATTACATATGCAGAGTATAAAAATAAGATCACTAACTCGATATTCTAGATAGCATACTCCGCCATCTCATCTATTGGCAAGAGGGCTCACCCTTTGGTAATCACTAACTGCTTTGCAGTAGGTATACTATTGACAAGTAGTTTCTGTTTTATCTCGGTCCCTGGTGTTGAGTACAAGTGGGATCTCAACTTACTCCAGTGGTTTGTGCTTTTCCTTATTGGTGTGTTTGGTGCTTTTATGGTAAGTTTTTTTTTTTTTCAGATTGGACTAAATGTGATCTAATGAACATACTAGGAGTTCTTCCTCACAGCAGGATTGGCTATAGAGAAAGACGGTATCGCGGTATACATGATATGTTTGCAAGTGGTGTTATCTCTTGCAGCCGATGCATCGATCTGGCGTACTTCCCCTGACACAGCGTCTCTTATTGGTTCTTTATTGGTTCTTTCGGCAGTCATCATTGCAGAGAAGTCCAAAAACCAGAGCGAGAAACTCGAGCATTTAGAGATGGAACAAACAGATGTATTGTCTCATAATCAACATGATCAATTCTTTGATCATCGAGAACTGGTTGGGTAACAGGCGCAGAGAATTGGCTAGCTATTTCTTATACCTTAAAAGTACTCGTATGATGGCGCTCAAAATCATTTTCGTCAAGTGTATCGGAGCGCATGAATGTACACAGTTTTCCAGAGTTACTGAGGGTGTTTACATATGCCTGTGGGAAGGATGAAGGGGAGGAATGACCGTGCGGAGTGTTGAACAGCAGAGTTATACGTTGACACCCTCGGTTTTTCAACAGCAATACTCTTGCAGGAACAATTTCTTGAAAGTATTATATGTAAATTGAGCGGATCGTCCACATTTCGGGTATCGTATTTACAGAGACGAATGTGAATATCTAGTCATAGTTCTAGAATCGTCTTAAAGCTCCTTCTTCAGCTTGTTCGCCTCAGTCTCCTCTTTCCTCAGCTCCTTCAGCCCCATTGCTGGTCTCCCTTCCACGGCCTTCTCGCCTCCAAAAGTCTTGAATGCATTATAGAAGATCCATTCGGTCGCATGCTCGACAGGTTCGTCGAATACAAAGGGCAAGAAAGGAACAGCCGCAAGGCCAAGCTACCACGTGTTAGTACTCTTTCCAGCAACACAGACTGCAAGCAATTCAACCTACCCCAATCGGAGCCCAAGTCCTCAATGTCTTATTCTTGACATCCTTGAGCGCACGCCCGGAATACCTCACGATACTATGAATCGTAAAGGCTGGCAAGCCCATGGAAGCCACAGCCTGGAAGACAGCTCGCTGTGCCATGACAGCTCTATAATCCTCAATAGCCGGTATGCGGCCCGGCACGACTTGTCCGCCCGTTAGCGCGCTGGAGGCACCGCCGTACTTGACGCCCTCAGCACTCGTAGCGTTCTTTGCAAGATCCTGCACTTTATCGAAAATGCCCGAACTAGCCGATTTGCCTGTTGCCCCCATATCCTTGTCTTTCTGGTCTCCAAGCGACTTCTCAGCAGCGTCGTCGATGAACTTCTCCGGGTGCAGCGTTCGCTGGTTGCGGCAATAGGCCTTGTAGCCTTCATGGACGACGTCGCCAGTAAGATAGAGCCACGAGACGCCATATGCGCCTTTGACCAAGTATGGGTGGGCAACAGGACGGAAGGATTCGCCAATGTCAGAGGTGTAGGCTACATAGCGATGCGCAGAGAGCATGATCGTGCGAATACGCGATGCATAGGCCGCATATCGGAGGGATGTATCTGTTGTGTCCTCGCCTCTACCATAGTGAGTTAGCTATTGTAGGTGATATGTAGAAGGGCATCTGCGGTTAGGCAATTGGGTGCTAGGACAACATACTCGCCATCGTATAATACATCCCATAGCTTCTCTTCGTCATTTAACGTGTCCTGGAGCTCCTTTGGGAGCCGTTTCCTAGGCGGTGGTATTGAGAAGTCAGGGCGCGTGCCTTGTCGCTCTACAGGCACGCCGTCTACCTCTTCAATCTTCTTGTTGCTATCGTTGGCCATTGCAATGCAGCTCTTCCACGCAACACACTTATAAAAAAGGCAATGTCAAGAGAAGAGTGTCAGTGGAGAAGTCTAGTTGTTGCACTTTCTGTGTCGAACCACTGTTGCTGATGCCTCGGACCTAGCACCCTAGCCTCACGTCATAACCACCGTATCACCGAATCACCCCTCCGCATGCCTGTCCCGCCTAGCCACAGCGCCACAGTAGCCACCAGCCACACTTGAGTGCCAAGCCCCATCTTCTCTTCCGAGCAGAGCTCCGCGCAACAGCAGCATCCGCCCAACCGCCTTCTCCAACCCGCCCACCTCCATCCATTGACGCATCCGCATCACACCTATCCCCGCTTCCCGCACGGATCAATTGCCTCAATACCGCAAAAATGGTTGCTATGTACACCATCATGGGCCGCCAGGTCGGATCGCACGTCGTACGTCTTTACCCCAGCAAGCCCGCTCTCAAAGCCGCAAAAAAGTGTCGGAACACACCAAGAGTCCCATGGAAAACATAGACGAAGCTCTCATCGAAGTGTGGCATATTTTCCGAGAGCATTGTCATTGTTGGCTGCTTTGCAATTGGAGAGCGAAAGAAAGGACAAACGCTGACTCGCCCGTGAAAACAGCTTGCCATGGCCACGCTCGGCACAACATTCGCTGGCGCTGCGCTCTCGCTCGGCGGCAAGAAGGCTGAGGACCCCACGACTCCCCCGATCAACGCAAAGAGCAGCGAGGAAGAGAACTTTGTAAAGTGCGTAGCCCAAACCCTTTACCTCCTCTTTCTCTCCATAGAGGATTTCCGGAGATTGGTTGCTAACGACGAGCGCGCTTTTTACAGGGAGTACGTCAAGAAGGCTGCGGACAAGGTCCAGGGAAAGTAAGAAACGTCACGATGTGCGCCCTTCCTTCGATCCGATCCTGAGCTATACTTTGTTTGCGAGTGGGAAGCATCGATTCACGCCCCCGCCATACGATGGACGTTTTTTTTTCAAACTGTTACCTGACTGCGGACTGTAAACGTTAGACGGACAGGATGGTAGATACAACAAAAAAACAAAACGACCCCAATTGGACTCAAGACAAGAAACCCACCCGTACAACATCATTTGGAGCAATGATCGTGCAAGCATCCTGAGCAGACATGTGAATAAAAACACAAACAGGCGGGGGTATCATTCGATACTATACAAAATCCACCAAGCCGGTCCGGCAACGAGAAGACGTGAAAAAGCGACGTCGTACATGCACCAAGTCTCTGAATACCACTAACACCTCCCCATCTCATCTTTAGCTCTTCCCTCACGTTCACTCACCACCCTCGTCATCGTCTTCCTCAAGCACAACCTTCTTGTTCATACTATCCAGCACCTTGCAGTAAAACTTGACCGCCTGCGCACTCGGGAAGCAAATCTCCTCGGTAAGGTAATCCGGCAAGATATCCAGGAGCTCTCTGTCGCGCTGCTCGTCCAGCAAGGGCTGGTAGATGAACTCTGTGTCTTCAGTGGAAGAGCCTGGTGCGACGCTGAGGTGGAAGTGGAGTGCTGATATGCGGTTAGTTGAATATATCCAAAAGGTGATGCGGGTTCGAAAGAGGAAGAAGAAAAGTACTTACTGCGTCCCCGTCCCGTCTGCAGACAATCGTACACGTCCTCGCCGTCTTCTGATTTCTTGACGCCCAGGACAACGAGATTGGTGAGGTCACTGTAGAGATCGACTTTTTGTTTGGCAAGCGTGGCTTCTTTGGCCGCTTCGACTGTGCCGGGGAGAACAACGCCCGTTGTTCGAGGCTTGACAGCGCTGCCTGGCACCGTCTTGGTGTCTGGTTGCACGGAAGAGGATCTGGCTGCCGCCAGTTTGGAAGAGAGTGTCTTGTTTTCGTTCTGCGCTGCGGTGAGGGATTCTGCGAGTTTCTTGTTTTCGGCAGCGAGACGAGCGGTTTCTTTGGAAGATGCTGCGAGCTCTTTCTTGAGGGATGCGAGATCCGATGTTCGGGATTGGACATCCGAGATTTGCTGCTTAAGCGCTTTTATGACAGCGTCCTGGTCTTTGGTGGTCTGGTCGGTCCGCTTCTTCAACTGGTCAAAGTTGGACTCTTTCCCTGATGAGGCAGCTTCCTTGAGGGCCTCGTATTTGGCCGTCATGGCCTCTAGCTTTCTCGTAAGATCTCCTACTTTCCGTCGCATGACGGGGTCTCGTTCAGAGTCTGATATGCTTCCTGTCCTCCTCACCCCAGCCGATGTCCGTCGCGCCCTGCTGTTCGGCTGTGCTTGGGTTCGGCGCGCAGAAGGCCGCACTGGTGGGGGCATGCTCTCGGGTATCTCCTCTACCTCTACTGACTCTGAAATATCCATGGTGTCTGCGTCTGGCTCTGGCTGTGTCTCAGGGATTGTCATCTGCTCGGGCTCGGGTTCCGCTTCAGGTGGACGTTTTGTGCCTCGCGACTTTGTGTTCTTAGTTTTTGTCTCCTTCTCTGTTGGCTCCTTAACGGCGGCTTTGCGCCCTCTCTTTGCCGGCGCTGGCGCTGGAACCTCCTCGGCCTCCATTTCTTCCTCTTGCGCTTTCTTCGCTGGCCTTCCCCTCTTAGTTGGCTTGGCCTGCGGCGCTGGCTCTTCTTCCTCAAGGCCATCTACCTCTTCAGCTTCACTTCCATTTGCATCATTGTGATCCACCTGTGCCTTACGTCCGCCTTTTGTGGAGGCTTTCTTTGTACCCACCCCATTACCCTTCTTCGTGGCCGTCGAAGCGACCACAGTTGTTTGGCGCGCAGCAGGCCGTCCCCTAGTAGTCGCCTTCGTCGAAGGAGCGTTCTCTTTTGTTTGCGCAGCGGTTCCACGCGCTTTGCGACCCAGCGCCTTGTTTTCGCTGTTGGACTCGGGTTTGGGGTGTACATTGAGCTCGTCTACCGTCATTTCGTCTTCCGAGGCCGAGTCAACCGTAAATGAGATATTTGCGACTTTGCTGCGGGGCGCCATCTTGTTGTCGCTTGAAAATGTTGTGTCCGGTGGGGGAGTGTGTTGCGCTGCTTGAGTGTTTGGCGGGACTGTACTGGAGTGCCCATGCAGTAAACATGGTCCGAGCGTCGTTCCCTTGCACGGCGCGTTCCCTCGTGCTTTCTACCACACATGCGTGTTTGGCGAGGGCACGGGGAATTTACAATCACATTACCACTCCAAGTCTTTTCCAGGGAAACTATATTAATTTACGTGACAAACATCAGGTCATCGTCATTACTGCAGACTATATACATATGCGCGACAAAAGGTTTCGCGTCTTCAAATCCAGGTATCATCCCAATCGTGTCTCCAAATAACGCCTAAAAGAACAGCTTACTCATAAAAATCGTAAACCCTTACTTACTTTTCGCACTGCCCATTGAACACAGCAAGGATCCTCTAACGGCCTACGCTGCTTCCGCCCCAGCTGCTAGGCGTCATGCTGCTGAGCTTGCTCGAGATAGTGCTGCCCGAAAACCAGCTGGATGACACGCCGCCACCGAAACCAAACTTCCACCACTTGTTCCTGCCGTACTTTCTGCCACCTCCAAGGCCAGTCCTGTTGCTCTTCTTATCATCAATCTTGTCCTGCCACTTGAGCTTCGTCTCCATGATGGCATGGATGGAATTGATGATGAGGAATGTAGTAGATCCAATGGCGCGGAAGAAAGCAAGACCAGCGACAGCCCACAGGATGAACGTAAGGTAGAAGTTATGTGTGACCTTACGGTCAGAATAGGCTTCACTAACTGCCATGGCGAGAATAGCGTTGGAGATGAGCCAGATGACGACCATGTAGGTACGCACCGCACGGTAATAGTCCTCTTGCTGCTGGGATTCAGAGATGGGTTGCTCAGGTACTTCGACGCGGTCACGGAGATTACGAAGCGCTTCATCGTAGCCACTGTCAATGTCAAGTTGCTCGGACGGCATTTCGAGTTCGACGACGTTCTTTGTCTTTGCTCTGGCGTCTCCAAGATCAGTCTTTGCTACATTATCACCCTTGGTTCCCCATGTGATATCGTGCGTGTTGCAGAAAGCGTACACCTGGAGCGTTGCAATGTATGAGGGCAGTAGAGCAAAGTACTGTGCGCTCGAAGTAAACATATGCCAAGGGTCCAGATACATGAATGACATGAGGAAGTAGAGACCGATCGTTG
Organism: Curvularia eragrostidis; assembly: GCA_020744315.1. NCBI lineage: Eukaryota > Fungi > Ascomycota > Dothideomycetes > Pleosporales > Pleosporaceae > Curvularia > Curvularia eragrostidis. Next base: position 181,248 of record JAIRCK010000040.1, on the reverse strand, counting down.
TTGCCGTTGAAATGATGAGGTTGGTGAAGACGTTGGATCCTATCGTCTTCTCGGCTTTGGGATCTTTGAGCTGGACAATGACAATGTAGAAAGAAGCAAAGGTTGTATATGCCATGATGATGCCATACATGACCATGCTCCAGAAAAACATCTTCTTCGCACCCTGAGGTCGATTACCCATGGACAGGATGAACTGCATGCAAATGAGTAGCGTGCATGTGTATCGCAGAATGAAGAAGATGTATTTGCCGATGTTGTGCCCAAATGGATCCATCTGAGGGTCGGCGAGGGAACCAGCAACGAAGTAGAAGGTGAGGTAGAAGTTGGCCAGAGAGAAAAAGGTGAAGAGCAGTTGAACAAACTGATACACAAATTCAATATGGAGGAGAATCTTGCGCCAGATGGTGTGGTCAGTTGCCCAAACCTGCTTGAAGTGGAGCAGCGAGTACACGGCGGCAAAGAAAGCACCGTTTAGCCAACGACGACGCTGAGAGATGAACTCAGGAACAGCGTCTGCAATGAGTTAGTATGTGTTGTTACGATGACAGTATGTGGTCGTCTTACCTGGCACATCCGTTTCTCCAGTCGCCGCCTTGACATACTTCAGAACCCATTGCTCGCTTCGCTTTGCGACAAGCTCCCAACACAAGATACGATCTTCCGCCAGGTACATGTTTGCCGTGAACACGTCTGCGTCTTGACCGTGAAGCGTCTCTCCCTTGAAGTATTGACTGAGAGGCCCATGCCCTGTGTGGTCGTTTTGCAGCGCGTGATAGCGATATGCCGACAGTGCACCTGGCAACACAGTGATGTAGCCGAAGACAGATTCCAAAGGTTTGTCGAGGATATTGGACATCTTGTACTCGAAGTTTTGCGATGCGACGAGCGGATTGAGAAGACCAAGCCAGGCTTTGCCCTTGCCAGCTTTGATTTCTCCAGCAGCTCCGGCAACCGAAGAGTCCGTGTCGAAGGCCTTCCACAAGTGATACAAAGCTTTGGGGCCAGGCTTAGTTCCGACATCAAGCAAGATGCAAACATTGGGGTTGAGTGCGCGGCCAAAGGCATTGAAGAACCAACGATGCGAGTTCAGCTTCTTGGAGTTCCGTTCCTTCAAGCAAAAGATCATCTGACATGGCACAATGCCCTTCTCGGCGCCCTTGAACTTGAGATCAGAGTCCAGCGAGACCTGGGTCGTGTACTCGTAGACGTGGGCGGTGACTTCCTTCTGGTTGACGTGGTTCTTTGCAATACCCTCCTGAAAGCAGCCCATGGCAGCAATGGCATCCAGGGTTCGAGGATGAACTTTTGCACGGCCATCGGCAATGATGCACACGACAATCTTCTGCCATCCGTCCTTGCCCCATGTTCTTGATTTCATGCGAGAGCAGAAGTGGCTGATGTTCTGCATTACACCATGCATGGTACGAGTAAAGTCAATTTCGTTCTCGTTGTACATGGTAATGGCGATAAACACCTCTGTTTCACGAGGGTTACCAATGTTCTGGCGCAGCTTGTAGCCGCGATCCACGAAGTCGTCGGGGTCGCAGGTGACAGCCGTGTATCGCATATGCGTGAACTCAATGTCGTCTCGTCGCGGAAGGAAACTGTACAGAATGGTCGGGATCTTGCACTCAAGAATGAGTTCACCGTTGATCAGGCGAACCTCCTTCTTGGTCATAACTGCGTCTCGCGCACCTCGTCGGGCCTGCGCGCCATCGGGGGCGGGTCCGTAATGCTCGGCCTTCTCGTTCACTTCGGTGTAGACGTCAGTGTATGTGTCGTCGGTCAAATAAGAATCGCGCGAACGCAGCTCTGGTCGGTCGTCGCCCACGTCGGTGAATGGATCGTCATCATCCTGAATGGGTATCGAGCGCATGTCGCTCATATCCATGGTGCGCTCTGAGTCGCGGGATCCGGGTCTTCCGCCACCATTGAACAAGGGTTGAGGAGGCAATGGCCGCTGAGGGCTGCCAGGCCGTGGGCTGCCATGGAGATCATATGGCTCATATGAGTTCACTGACGCTGGCGGCCGTGAGTAGTCGACTGATGTGCGCGTTGGTGAGTACGGGCGATCGGGTGATATCGACCGCCGGTAGGGGACGTAGTCGTCGTCAGCTGGAGGGGGCATATTCGGGGCATTGTCCATTAACGAGGGTGTTCTGGAGAGGCCTGATACTGAAGATGGCGACGGGTGGTACATTCGCGAAGGTGGTCTGTGAGTTTCATATATCGGTAAGTCTGGGTCTTGCAATCGTGTTGTGTGAGAAGGCGCCATCCAGTCAATGGCTTGTTGCCTGAATGACTTTTTCCCTGGCTTGCGAGTTTGCGCTGAAGCCGCGCTTCCAGTCGCATTCAACGCATCGCCAGCCTCGCGCAGGAAGTCGTGAATTTCGGCCTCGGCCTCTCTTTGCTTGCCCGCCTCAGAAGGCGTCATGCGCGCGCCGAGTGCCGCCGCAGTACTGGTTGTACTCGACATGTTTGAAGTGTCCTCGAAGGAGGGTCTTCTGGTACAGGAATGAGATGGAGTCCACAAGCGTGGGACACAAGTTGGAAAGAGAAGAAACCAAGGAAAACTAATACTCACGACACATAGCTCTGGCTGTCGTCTACGTTTGTCAACAAACGCATGGTTGAGCCTGCTTGGAACTGAGGGGACCCGTCGTCGTCGTCGTATGCAGGTGGCCGTCCATAGTGTGTACCATTTGGAGTTGTGGGTCCGTTCATGATGTGTCGGTGAGCCGCGCAGAAAAAAAAAAGGAAGGGGAAGAGGGAACCCAGATGGGGTGCAAGCGTCGTCCTCTCTAGTGTCACTCGAGGAGCGATTGCTGTGTCGAAAATGCCAAATTAATGCCTATGCGGAATCGATGCTGTTGCTGGTCTCTAGCAGCTGCTGCGAGGCGGCACGCATGGCGGTGTTGTTTCTTGGGCGGTTGTCGTGCCAACGCATCAGCCTAGTTCCAGAGCCGCCAGGTACGGCCCCCAGACGCGGCCCATTTGAGCCTTAGACCGTTGCACCCCAACATCGCCAACCACAATTCGTCCGGAGCCGCGTGTGACGAGGGGGCTGTGGTGCTCAATTGGCTGGGGAACCGTGCCTATTCCATAGTTAGCGGGTGCGTGGTTGTCCTGGGAGACGCTCCATCGGTCACACCGTGTACGATTTAGGGCTGAAGCACGTCATACAGGCCCATGCACAAGGGGAACAGGGCGTTTGCAGGATACTGCGCAGGTGTTGGGAGACGACGTGCATTCAACGTGCATTCAACGTGCAGCATCTGCATTTGCTTTTGCTCTATGCCCTGAGGATGCCTGCAAAGTATGCTTCCACGCCCTCTAGACCCTCTGCATCCACCGTGTCAATGTATCCAACGTACTGGTCCGGTCTTGCGACCACAACGCATCCCTTTTCTCTGTCCACGCCATACTTCTTGTACGCATCTGCAAAAGCTTCAAAATGGTTGCCGTCATCTACGTACACCGAGTCATAGTCCCATCCAGTCTTTGCATCAAAAGGATGCAGAACGTCGGGGAAGTCTCTTAGGAGCTCGACCTCAGCCCGCTTCGAAGAGTGTAGCGTAAGCACGTCAATGTCCTTGATGAGCCGTGGAGCCAGAAGCTTTGATGACGTGAGACGCTCGCAAAAGGCCTTGAGGCGCGCGCTCTGCTGCGGGTTCACAACATTGCCGGCAAACACAATGATACGGAACCGCCCGTCGCTCTTCAGCTTCTGCTGGAACTCCCATGCTCGACCGTCCGATTGGTTAAGAACTTGGTGACTCGGGAAACGCATGCCCAGTTTCGTCTCCGAGGCTAGTTCCTGCTTACCAATGACTTGGGTCTTGGACGATACGTCTGTTCCGTCGCCCTGTTCGGCAGCGTTGCCCGGTTTGCCTACTAACATGCTCGTACCGTAGTCGACCGAGAGGCCAGAAGCGAACAAGTTTCCTGGACCATGTCAAGACAATTGTCCCGTTGAGGGATTTGGTACTTACCCTTTAGGAAGGCCTGCTTGAACTCGTCCATGCTTACGCCTTCTTCATCCATGACATCCTTGGCGGGCCGGCCGGAAAACAGCCTCGAAAATTTGTGGTCAAATGCAATGAGATCCTGGGCGATTCGTCTCCGTTCGGACTGATATGTTTTGAGTATGCTTGGTTGAGCGACACCCTTGACCACTAATCCCAATTTCCAGCCCAGATTGTACGCATCCTGCATCGACACATTCATGCCCTGGCCAGCCTTTGGCGAATGGGTGTGAACGGCATCGCCAGCCAGGAAAACACGACTGTCACGGTCAAAGTTCGTGCCGACCCGTTGACCAATCTGGTATGCAGTCCACCAGTCGCAGTATTCATACGTCAACTTGTATGGAGCGATAATCCTTTGTGCCGCTTTAGTGATGGTCTCAGGCGTGATTTTTGACCTGTCCGCTCGTCCGCTGGCGTCTGGCTTGATCTCCGTAAGTTGGATATAAAGTCGAGCGATCTTATTCTCGCGCGGGATGATCATCATCGAACCTGCAGACGCACTGTGTATAGCGCAACGCTTTCGAACGTCTGGAAAATCTGTGATGGGAATAATGTCCAATACACCCCAAATATGGTCTGTCGGCTCGCCTTCAAGCTCAAAGCCCAGCTGCTTCCGGGTCCAACTGTGAGCACCATCGCAACCTACGACGTACTTGGCCCTTACAGTCTCGGTGCTACCATGTTTCTGTCTGCTGTTTGCGATCAAGTCTTCTGTATCATCTTCTGCGAGGTTACTCCGGAATAAACCGTCATTGACGTTGGATGCCTTGCTCTGAGCCGGCATAGCTTCTTCCTCAGTAAGATACCGGAGCTGCACGGTGATGGGATAGTTTTCCGATGAGTGGTCGTTTACTAGATCTTCGGCAATATGAAACGATTCCGGTAACACACCACGCTCTACACGTAAAGTGTCCTTGGAATGTTTCTTGATGTGGTCAAGGAAAAACCGCTCGATACGGCCCTGGTGGAGGACAATCTCCTTGAAACGCGAGAGGCCTGGTGCAACATCTGGTACGCAATCAGAGCGACGTATTACACCGTCTTCGCCGGGGTTCTGTGGACATCAGGCAAGGTTGCACGAATTCGAGTTCCAAAGACTTACCCACATGCAAAACTGGATGCTGGTCAGTCAAGTCGCGTCAACTGGCAAAACGAACATACATCTATCAAATGATTTGCCTCCTTCCATGCTCTGTCGGCGAAGCCAAAACTGTCGAAAATCTCCAGACTACGTAGTTGCAGCCCATCTGCCTGTCCAGAATAGATCTTGGTTCCACGTTTGTCGACTATGCGGGCGTTGATTCCGCATCTTGCCATCCAAGTGGCGAGCATCATACTTGGAGGTGTTCAGTCGCAGGCAGCTTGCATTTGGCGTGGACCTACTCACCCCGCTGGACCAGCACCGATGATCAAACTTGAAGTTGTTAGTTACTTTTCCAAACACGCGGAATTGAAAGGCTGACACATCGCATTTTGACTCGGCTGTATCAGAGACTGCCATTTGGGAATAATTTCTAGTTGGTGTATCTTAAGATATTCCTTCGTTAGTATAATAGAATGAGAAATGTTGGAGTTGTCCTGCTCAGAAGTTGCATATGCAAGGGAGGTGACGATAAGCAGGCCTGTGGGTAACTTTCCAATATAGCTGTTCACGATCAAGATTAAGCCGACAGCCTGGCAACCATGCGGTAGTGCGTATCGGACGCATCAGTAAGTCCCATATGATGAGCTGTTGGATGCGATAGGTGCGCGGCTACCCCACATGACGCCAAAGTGGAATGGGAAGCGGGGCGCATGATCGATGGATGATTAGCCGCGGGTTTTGATTCGCATGCTTGGACGTGTGGGTATAATCTGGGATTTAGTGCCGGGTGGTATTTTGGAGTTTGTCAGGGCTTTGTCAGGCGTAACAAAGACAGCCAGTGGAGGCGGACGAGCATTTTCGTCGGACCGAACGCACATCGATGCTGTGAAGTTCCACCCGCTGCAGTCGGCACTGTATTTCAAGGTCTTGGTGAACGAATTTTATGTGGGAAAAAAGTCATTTGGTAATCGAATTGAAGAATTTGTATGCACCCTTTGTGGATGTATCTAGAAACTATATTCCAGTAAAGAGAACATTGTCCCCACCCATCTCATGTATTACGCGCGTTCTAAACCCCAAATTCGACTCGATTTGGGTTTCCCTAGTGAAAACATACTAAGGTAGATCCAAATGTCGATTAATCCGGAAACAATTAGTCTGGAAATTGCACATGTCGTAAGCCAGGAACAAGACGGGTGTCATAGTTGCAGGCTCGGCCCCATAACGAACCTTGACAAGCCCGCAAACTTTGCAACGTCTAAACCCGACTGGGGGCATGCTGCTTCAAGCATGCATAACCTCAAGCAGACTCTCGTCTCGCACACGCACGACACATCATGCCCAGTTCCTCATTTTGGGCAATTGGAACATGTGTGACCGGGAGCTAGGACTAAGGCATTTGATATGCCACGAAACTTGATGCGGAAAGCCTGTATGTATCCCGTCATATTGAGAACACGACAAAGTGCTTACCGTTAGCGACGGCCCGAGTGGGATTTACAAGCAACGGGGGGTCTTTTATGGATTTTTGCGTCCTCCTCGGGACACGCTTACCACAAGATTGACGTACGGAGTACCTAGGAAGCCTTTGTCCGCATCACAGTAGGGTTGACTCCATATCCAGCAGCAAGTATCCAATCGAGCGCATTGTGTTGGTCATTATTTCAATGATAAACTGGGGTATAATGCAGAAGAAGCACAAAAGCAAAGAAAGAGACGCAGCGCACCAGGCTCGGTTCGACGTTCCACAACTGTCGCTGCAAAGGGGATCGGAGTAGTGAGGTCACAGTTCGAAAAGAGGCTAGTAGTGGATCTGTGCGGGCTGTAGCTTCTCGATGGACTCAGTCACTTGTCGGAGTCGCAGATGGATGCTAGAGAGGAGCGGAGTTTGCCCTTCGGCGCCGTTGGCTGCTGCTCGCTCGAAGAATTTCTCTGCTCCCTTGAGCTCTCTGTACGCACTGGTCAATCGCTGCAGTCGGTCGGAATCAGGAATCCTGCTATCTGGGCTGGTTTGCACTGAGGTTTCAATGTCCCAGTCTTCATCAACGCCTATTTTCCCGACTGTAAGATCACTAATCCATAGGGCAATGTTACCACGAAGTTGCAAAAGATTGGCCTGTCTGTCAAAGGGCGGTGATGCAATGACTTGGTCAAGACGCTCTGCGATCTCCGTGGCCTGGGTTAGCTCCTCTGTGCGAATGGCATCCTCCTGAACACCATAGACATCCGGCTTGTCAGAAGCAACGCTGTCGGCTGGCGTTTCTATCGGCGATACAGATCGATTTGCGAGCTCGTCGTGCAGCCGCAGCTTTGCACGCCTGCTCTTTTCGCATACCTCATAGATCCACAGCGAGAACATGGGCAGATAGAAGACACGCTCGTCTACGGCGTGCGGTTGGGTTTTCCGGTTCGGGTGCTGGACTACAAGACGATTGAAGTAGTCGCGGGCGAGCTCGAAACCCTCGTCAGAGAAGCGGCCAATGTGGTCACCCTGGGGTTCGTCTGCGGAAGATCTGGTGCCGCCCGTTTGCGGCTTGCGTCGAAGGGCGATCTCTGCGCCGACCCCCCAGCGGCCATGGTTTCGAGGGTCGACAGGACGTCCACCAGCCACGTGGGTGCGCAATATCATGCCCCATGCCCGGCCTGCGCGCTCGTAGTCTCCCCTGAGCAGACACGAGTGCATCAATGCCGAGAGATTGTCGAGGTGGGCCCTCTTGGAGCTGTCTTGCTGGTCGTGGGCAGGGCGGTGCTGGGGTGTGGTGTCGACAGCGTACAGGCGGATGGGCGGCTTGGCCATTTCCTCGTGGATTTTAGTGGACCCATAGGGCTTCTTGAACGCGCTGGCAGGTGCGTGGGGGAAGGGTGGTGGAGGGACCTCGTTGGCCTGCCCGGGCCGCAGGCCTGCGACACGCAGCTGGGCTTTTTCCGGAGCGACCAGCGCAGTGGACGGCTGGACTCTGGAGACGGAACGTGCTTGTTGGTGGGCGGCTTCTCGTTGGTCTCCGTTGTCGCCTTGGTCTCCGTCGCGGCCGTCGTCCTCATCGTCGGCCTCTGCGGTGGACGCCCGGTGGTTTCTTTTGCCGTTTGTTTTTCTGCTCTTTTTGTCCAGCGCCATCCGCCGCGCGCGGGGCGTGTCGTGCTGGGCGCGCAGCTGGGAGGTGAAGTAGTGCATGGCTGGGGGAGTGGTGGTGTTGGTGTGGTGGTGGAGTGCAGGGCCAGGCGACGGAGGCGGGAGCAGGCGCAGCAATCCCTGCAGGCGGGCAGCGCGGCAGCGATTAGTGCGTGGACGAAGCGGTGAGCGGTGAGGGAGAGCTACAATGGCGCTCTAGGAGTACAGAGCGAGCCGCGAGATGGTGAATTTCCCAGCAGCCTCAAACCTGCGGCGACTGGTTTCGCCGGTGTTAGAACTAACCGTTTAGGGCTAGCCGACGCTGCGCCACATAGCCGCCTGCGCCGCTGGCCGCTACGTTGTGCTGTCTGAGTGAGCGAGCGAACGCAGCAACTCGACGACACCTTCGCTCCTCTCTGTATCCCACCGGCCCCGTCCCTGTCCCCCGTCCTCCGTCTTCTCCACGTCCACGCCGTCCTCGATGCCCGCGCACAATGGGACAGGCACACTCCAGAGGCGCTTCTGACGCCCACACCCGCCGCCGGCGACGGCCGCGGTCATGGGCGCCTGGCCTGCTCGCCTCGCCGCCCGTCACCGACAGCGACATCACCACCACGACCGACGCCCACTTGCTCACGCCTACGCCGCCTCGCCCCAGCACCGCAGCACGCTTCTCCCGCCGCCTGTCGTCGCACCTGGGCTGGCACGATGACCGCCCACTGCCGCCCCCCGACCATCCAGAGCCCCCGCCTGGCCGCTCGCGCTCACGCTTGAGTCGGGCGCGCTCCTCGCTCAGCTCCATGACAGGCTTGCTGCAGACACGGCCGTCACTACGGGCACGAGGCATGGAGCCTGCACCCATTGCCATGCCCCCAGACGCTGCCAGGCGCAGCTCTCCCGCCCGCTCAGCCCTACAGCACACGCCTGGCGAGCAAGGGCCCGTCCTTCCACGCGTGCAGGTGCCGGACCTGGGGCTCGACTTTGACCAACTGCTGCGCACAAACTCGCCCACCGAACAACCAGACCCTCACCGCCAGCGCCCTCTGGCCCCCTTGAGTCCCCTGCGGCGCGACGGACGCACGCTGGGCATCATCCCCTCGCAGCGCCGGATACGCAACATGATAGGCCACCAGCGCAGGCGGCGCTCGCTGTGGCACGAGGGAGAGACCATGGACAATGCCCAGCAGCTGCGCCAGGGCGAGGACCAGGCCGACGTGCTGTCCAGACTGCTCTCGCTGGCCGCAGCCGCCACGGCAGCCTCGCTCGTGGGCGACGACAACCAAGCAGCCACGCGGGACGGCACCTTTGATACGTTCCTCCAGTCCCTGCAGAACGGCAGCATAGCATCGGCACTGCGGGGCAACGACGATGGTTCTGGTGGTGATACCCCCGGTGCGAGTCAGGCACCGCTCAACTTCTTTCGAATGTTTCGCTTCGGCACGACTGCTGACAGCTCGAGAAGCGACAATGACGGAAGTCAGGGCGCCGGTTCAGCACACGGTGCATCAGAGGGTGACGAAGAGGGCGAGGGCAGGATGGTGCCCATAATCATTGTCGGCATCAGATCCATACAGCCAGGCAGTGGCACGGGACAAGAGGACGCCAGCATACCGCCCTTCCTCGACGCTCTCTCGAGCTTTCCTACTCCGCCCACCTCACCGGGCGACGCAAGCATTCTACAGCCACCCCAGAACGGCACCCGCTTCAGCCACCGCCGGCGAGCGTCCATGGGCGGCTTCAACTTTCCCTCCAACTACGACAGCCAAAGGCATCATCGTGGAATCGCTCCAGAGCGCCCTCGTCCATGGTCCTCACTCACAGACTCACCACCAGGGCCTCAGCCTCCCCCCTCAACACCAGCTACGACTATGAACCTCTCCGCCGGCCCATCAGGCGCTACCACGCCAGCAACATCTACCTCGCCCCCGTCTCCAATCATACAATCATCCACGCCCTCTCGGCGAAACAGCTTTATTCGCAGGGGCGCTGGCTCAACCCTAGAGCCGACCGAAGAAGAGCCGCAGACACAGACCCGTAACGCTAGACCACGTCGCCTGAGCGAGTCTGACTTTACGCGGTACGGCTCTGGTGCGCCCCGGAGGAGAGGCGTGGTCGAGCCGGACAATAACCCTGGCGAAGGCTCCAGGAGTTGGATCATCTACGTGCTTGGTGGCAGCTACCCCGAAAACCATCCCATCCTGACCACGCCGAGTCTCTTCACCGACTCGCCCACATACGAGGACATGATGTTGCTGTCATCTATTCTGGGCCCCGCAAAACCACCGGTCGCAAGCGAGGAGGACGTGGCCTCAGCCCCCGGCCTGCTCAGGATCCGCGACCATGGCGGCACCCTCGTGGCGGAGCCTGTCGAAGGCGACGAGACTGTTGCCCTTGTTCCTGGTGCGCGTTGTCTGGTCTGCTTGTGCGACTTTGAAGCCGACGAGGAGGCACGGAAACTGGTTAAGTGCGAACACATGTTTCACAAAATCTGCATTGACCAGGTATGTTGGTCCCAACCTGCTGCTTGTCTATATACGTTTACTGATTTCGTTGTAGTGGTTAACTACCGGGCGCAACTCGTGCCCGCTGTGCCGAGGCGAAGGTGTGCAAGAGACGGCCAAGGAAAGCGATGCTTCAGCCAACGCCTCCCCAGCCTCATTGCCGCAAGCAGCTGCGTAAATATGTGTCATGGAACCGTCTCAAACGGCGCTTTTGGATGGCCAAAGTGAAGAGCCTCTTCTCAATTCTTCTCATATATACCCCTTTGTTATGTCAACGGCCCTGAACCCCCCCTTTCTAGTCTTGCTTGGATACAGGTTCGGAATTGGAGAGAAGCAAGCGTATCATCCATCTCTTTTTTCCCTTTCTTGTTTTGTTTTTACTCTTTTTTGTTTTCCCCTCGGCAATTTCTTTCTTTCTTTCTTTTTTATCAGCTACTGCGAATCTCAAGCGTTCATATGGGGGCGTCGGGTATAAAACCATTTTTTCGGCATCTTCTCTGGCATCATGGAAGTGGGCATCTACGGGGAAACGGGTAAAGAAAGGCGTGTGTGCGTGTTATGAAATGTCATCTCTTGTTTTTTTGTCTTTTTCCTTTATCTTTCTCCGTCTCGTACTCTCTTCTCTCGCCCCACTCCTCCCCTTTCTTCTCCATTGTCCCTCTCAATCTTCTTCTCTTGTCAGCGAGTGAACGAGCAAGCGAGACGGGAGAATGACTACAGTAGGCATACGTTAAGGGTGGAGGGTGTATGTGAAAGCAAATCCACATGAAACGAATTTCCTTGAAAGATTCTTCTTTCTGTTTGTTCCTTCTTCCTAAATTTTTTTCCTGACTTGCTCATGTGTCTGTATGTGGTTTGCTTAGACATTGGAGAGAAAGCAATGTGGAGAAGGAAAAAAAAGCAAATGAATCAGGCAAAGTCTGGCTTGGGGCTATGTAGTAAGAGCAGTAGTCTCAAAAGAAGAATGAAGAGAGAAAGACAGAGAGAGCGTGCGTGTGTCCACCATTTTCTTCTTTGTGGTGTAGTGTCGATGGTGCATTTGATAGTGATCAAACTTGTCAAAAATCAAGCCAGATCAAGTTCATCAAGTCAAGCTGAGGCAAAGTATGGGTCAAGTCAAGTCATACACTCCGGATTGACTTGACTTGATTATTGACAGCTTTGATTATGATGATTACTTCTTTTGTCGATGTGCTTGTCCAGGCTGCTTCTCGCTCTGTGGTCCCATACTGTATTGGGCCTGCATAATTTTCCCACTTGCAACGTACACAGTGTGAATTATGCAAGTATCTGACTAGCTGTATCTCAATGCGTGTGTGTGTGTGTGTGTGTGTGTGTGTGTGTGTGTGTGTGTGTGTGTGTGGCTTGAACGGCATGCAAGGACGGGATGAATCCAAATCCGTTTTCTTTTGTTCTTTTCGAAAAGAAAAGTTTTCCTCTGCGGAGAGCAGAACAAAGCACGTGCACGTGATAAAATCTCATGTGATGGCGTGTGACTAGGGGAGGGGAATATGTTTGCGGATATTGTGGGAAAGGGGGTGTGGGGGGCTGGGGCTAGGCTGTTCATACATCAACATATACTAAACATAGACACAAAGAAACAGAATCAGGATCGCGAGTATTGTGGACATGCGAGCGAAGTTGCGTATCTGGATGGCCGTTTTGGACAAGGGCAAGGATAGGGACAAGGGCCGGGGAGGAAGGAAGGAAGGGATGGGACTAGCTCTGCCTCTGAGAACATACTACATAGATACATGACGTGCGTGGTTAGTTTCGAAGGAACGGTACGTAGTGCATACATAGTCTAGAGCAGTGTTGGATCAAGGGAACCCTGTCTGGTTGGCAGGGCGGTGCGTTGTTTTGCACCGGTCTAATTAAGGGTGTGGGCTTTTTGCAGAGGCCCTGCATATCACAGTGGTGGGAAAGTGTATGTCGATACTTTACAGCACTGCCGCATATTAGGCTGGTTGCGGGATGTCCCAGGTAGGAATTCTATCCTGGGTACAACTTGTTGGTCTGTCTGGCTTGGCACATGCATGCACTAGTGCTTGCTGGCTATCAAAAGGGCATGTCGTGTTGGTGGTTGGTGGTCGCGGGCTCCCAGCAGACCACACACGACGGCTTTGCGGCTTTTTGCCGCCACATCCCTGATCTTAGCCGTTGTGGACAGAGAGCCACAGCGTCGTCTGCTATGGCAGATGATGTACCATCCAGCCTGGGTCTAGTAGGCACAAGTACATACGTAGTTGGACTTGGCTCCATTTCGAGTCGTCTCCACTCTGGCCATTGCCAGCACGGCCGTTTGACTGTGGTCCGGCTCGGAGATTGTAATGCCGGTTCAGGCAGGAACGACGTCAATGGAGTCAATAGCAGAGGATTTTAAGTATTGTAGCCCATGTGTGCTGTGCATCTTGGGCTCGAATGGCAAGGCCCTGTTGTATCCAAGACGCCATGTGGACACTGACGGACAGGGCTGGCTGGCTCCTTTGCTCCGAGAGATTTGCAGAGACAGTCCGCGGCGGTACACACAAGTACTAGTAGTAGTCTGTGTACATATATGTATGTTCCTAGTACGTACAGTAGGTGAGACAGGGTGGAGAAGAGTCGATAGTGCCGATGGCACGGCAGATGAGATGACGAGATGGGGTGACGATGGGGGGTTGGGCAGACAAGGCGCCCCAGACGAATGGCGGCGCGACAGGAAAGCAGCAGCAAAGAGTTTCAAAGCCCGTCGTGGTCGCTCTTTGCTTGTTTGTGGGTGGGCAGGCCAGAGCCTGTGCGCCAGAGGGCTGGCCGGGGCTTTTGTGCCGTGGCTGCGGATTCTTGCTGCTCCGACTCTCACCTCCACCATGGTCCACATCCCATCGCACGCGCTCACACGCCACATGACATACATGCTATCTACTCTACACAGACACATGCTCACTTACGCCCCGGGAAGACAGACAGGCAGGTAACCAGGAACTGCGCTCGTTGTGGCGTGCTGCCAGCCTCTTGTGCCGCACTCAGCTCGGCCGCCCCATCTCTCGGCGGTCCGCACAGGGCATGCATCTACGGCAGACACAGACACAGACGGTGCGGACCATGGGCGAGAGCGTCCCAGAGATGGCGTCCGTCTGACGCTGCATCTTGCAAATGAGATACGGTGTCCATCCACAGGCCCACCCCACGGCCCACGGCTGCCCACGGCTGCCATGGCGCATGGCAATCCACCACTCAGAGCCAGGCGGAGCTGCGCCTACAGGATCCGTCCTGGTACCGCGCTGGGCATAGGGCAGAAACGTGACAAGGACGTCTGCATCAGCATCTCCCCGTATTGTCTCCAAGCTCTCTGGTCAGACAGGGCCCATGACGATATCGCTCTGGCTGGCTTACATGGACCATCCAACCATTGGCTGGCTGCCAGTGCAATTCGCCCCTTCGAAAGTGCACACACCACAGCGCCATCTACCTGCTTGCTCTCTGCACCAGATAGCACCATACGCTATTACATACTACATACTATGCTGCCGCACAAATTGCAGCAGACACTGCACCCAGGCAGTCGTGGATCCTGATCATGCCACTCTGGCTGCGCATCTGCGCCACTCATCCCGCCCGCGCACTCAACTCGTCCCAGTGCTACGGTTGCCACGGGACCAGCATCCGGAGCTGACCATGAAGCGTGCTGACAGTGGTTAGCCGCCATTGCTGCCACCTTCTCGAAGCAGCCCTTCTTCTCCCGTCGACGCGCGCGCTGTTGAGTCAGTGGGCCTTGTCAAGGAGCTTGCATGGCGGGCTAATATTCGCTAGCCGTCTCTGCCTGACCGACCATCAATCTCGACAGTGTCTTTTTATAACCAGGCACATTGATGAGGCTTGAAAGTCTAAAGGGCCTCTGCCGGGCCATTGTACTAGCACATTGCATCGGCCTAATCCCCACTTCAGGAGAACGGCGACTTGGACCATGCCTGCCTATATTCCACATTCACAGCCCTCATGGACCAGTGCTTTGCGCCCTAGAGATTTGATTTATATCAAATCAGTTTACATGACTCTTACAGCCGCGCGCATGGTGACGACCGATTCCGCTGCAGCAGCACAGTCGTCGCAATCGGGAGCGCCACCAGTCGCTGACAGACTGACTTTGAGGGGGGTGGGGGGGTTGGAATAGATGGGGCTTTTGCTGTGAGCCCCACTATGCCGCCCTCAGCAACCCTTATGGCTGGTGCATATCATGTCCGGGTTTGTGCTTCGACGCCCCCCCTCTTGGCTGGATCCGTCTGCTGCAAAGGCGATCCTCGACCCTCTTGGATTTGCAATTGCTAGAGGAAGCCCACGCCCGCCATGGACAAGATAGGTCAAGACAGCACGCCTAATAGTAATAGCTCAAAGTTGACAGGCGGGATCATCGCCGGGGATGTGTCAAAATGGGCCGTCTACGGCCTTTGAGAGGCGTGATGGAGGGACACAGAGGCGACGGACCCCTTCTCTGCTTCATCTCTGTCTCTTTCTGGTCGGCCTTTCCCCCCAGACTTGAGGTGAATGTGCGTGGGCCTCTTCGCACGGTCGTCGATGGCCCAAATCGATCAGTCTTGGAATTCCAGTATTGCGCGGAAAGCGGAAGCGTTTAGGTGCACGGCCCACGGCGGCCCCGGTGGGAGGGAGGGAAGGGAGACAACTCATCGGGGCTTGGGGCTTGCTTTTTCCCCTTTGCTGCACCCCGGCTTCTCAGATGCAGACGTTTGATGAATCTTAGACTATCCGTTCCTGGCCATCCAACATTGCTTCTTCCCAGGACTAGACACAAGCCTCTGTCTCCGGGCCGGCTCTTTCGCTCTCTCACTCTTTCGCTCACACTCTGTCCCTCTGTCCATCTGCCTCTTCCTCTCTCACACGACCTTTGAGACCTGCAACTGGTGTGGCGGCTCTTCCAATACCGACCACCCACCCACCCCTGGTCTCTAATTGGTGCTGCATATGCCTCCGTCGCCAGCATTTCTAGTGTCGCGCAGTCTACCTGGCTCCGCGTGCAGGCAGCACTCTGGGCTACCCCAGACGTTGTTGAATCGTCTGGCCCAAGTGCTAGCTGGGGGACAGCATCCACGCGCCGATATCCAGCGTGCATAAGACTAACCCGACAATTATATCCTTCCAAGTACCCGTACCTGGCGCCCGAGCCATTGTCACACCCGTTGACACGGCGATCGACCTCGGACCCTTGCAACTGAATGACGTTGGTGCTCTGTCTGCAACCTCTACCGTCACCAGATATTCATCATCACTTCGACCAACTTGCACTCCCTCACCGCGCAAATTCTCCCATCATCCTTCACAAGACATGTCTGGATATTATCCCCCGCCAGGCCACAATATTCCGCCTCAATACTACAACATCGACCCCAACGCCCTTCCCAACAATAACAACAACAACAATAATATCCAACATGCCCCGCCAACTATGCTTGCACATGGCTCCTATCCCCTGACCTTGTCAGACAACCCGTTTCAACCAGGCGCTTCCGGACCTTTCGTGCAATACGAGAATATCGGCCAACCGAACTATACTGACCACTATGATGACGCATCCGGCCCCATGGGCTCGGCGCATACTGCCAACAGTCGCGCGCGTCGGCGCCCAGCCCCTGGCGAGCAGGTAAAGCATCGCAGGACTCGGAGCGGATGCTATACCTGCAGACAGCGGAGAGTCAAGGTACGTGTTGTATCCCTTTGTGGGGGAGCATGACCAACGTGATTGACGCGTATCAGTGTGACGAAAATCATCCCGTGTGCGAGAGTGAGTGCCTGCTCCTGCCTCCAGTCCGTTCAACTAGGGGTTGATTTCTGACAGTTTTCACCAGGGTGTCACAAGGGAGGCCGCGAATGTGTCTACCCCGACTCACAATCCAGTCAGAAATCTACCCGCAGCGGATCCAAATCAGCAAAGTCTTCCTCTGCCGAGAATACGTCGTCGCCTGAAGATCGCGATGAAGATGTCAAAGAACGCCTATCCGCCATAAAGGATGAGGATGAGGAAGAGGAGTATGCCGACTACGATGATGACGACATGTCCAGAAGTCAGGACAATCGCGATTCGTCTCATACGCCTGGCTCATACCTCGATCAAAGTGTTTCTCCGTCGACGGAAGCTTCATCTGTTGTTCCACCCACTGTACGACCTTCACTATCTCGAAAAGGAAGCGCACAACCACCGAAGCCCGCCTCTACCATGACCCGAGACCTCCAGTTCTATCTCAACTACTTCCGCAACCACATGTCTGTCCATCACTATTCTCTCAAAAGAGACACGCACAACTTCTTGAAAGGCGACTTTATGAGCTGGGTGATGAAGTTTGAGCCTCTCAAGTATGCCGTTGCAGGATATGCAGCTTATTTCCATACACTTTCGCAGCCAGACGGCCGAATGTCTAGCTTTCTCCAGTTCTACAACGAGTCGGTTTCACGTCTGCGTATATCCATTGAGAAGAACAAGAAGCAGGGGCTCGCCACGTTTCTAACCATCCTACAACTAGCAAGCATAGAGGTAAGGACGACACTGTTGCATTGACGCCACTCTTCTAACAGCAATGCTAGGAGATGCTTGGTGACTGGGTCAACTTGATGGGTCATCAGAAGGCCGCATTCGAAATGCTCACACGCTTATATACACCCGAAACCATTACGAAGTCAGACTTTCTTTCAAAAGTACTTCTTTGGTACATTCGATTCGATTTATTCCTAGGGTTCCAGTCCGGTGGAGAGGCAGTGTTGGGTCGAGAATGGTACGAAGCTGTTCACAATG
Source organism: Curvularia eragrostidis (assembly GCA_020744315.1). Taxonomy (NCBI): domain Eukaryota; kingdom Fungi; phylum Ascomycota; class Dothideomycetes; order Pleosporales; family Pleosporaceae; genus Curvularia; species Curvularia eragrostidis. Next base: position 163,745 of record JAIRCK010000040.1, on the reverse strand, counting down.
CCTACGTCCAGAAAGTCAAAGATAACCCAGACGACCTGGGTATGAAATATGAAGAGCGCTTTGCGCATTCGCGGTTGGTGGCAAAAGATTCCAATGATCTTTTTGCGAGAACCGGTAAGGGACTCATCAGTCCTCAGGACTTCATGGCTCAACTACCCTTGCTCCGGGAAAGAGTAGAATCATTACAAAGGGACATACCGGCGGTTCTGCTAGATTCGAGCCACAAGGTTCACAGCATCCCTGGAACCCCGGATCCCGACGACATTACCAATCCTTATGAACCGGACGTTATCTGGGGTGGGCCTTTATGGACGACAAACTTTTTGTTCATGGATATGTGGGGCATCCAATTCATGTTTGCCATTTCCACTTCGATGGCGTTGAAGCAGCCCATGGATCCCCAGTATACCAAAATGGCATTTGAAGCGGTGCAAATGTTTGAAGCCATGTGCGCATATCCAGAGGCTCCTCCAGGTACGCTGCTAGAAGCTCAAGTCAGCTTTGCAATCGCCGCCTTGTTTCTACCAAGAGACCAAAAGACCATGCAGTGGCTTCGCCGGACATTCACCAAGGTAGAAGCAGCCGGGTAAGCATATTCATTCTTATATAGTCGACAGATCTGTGGTTCTTGGGCAGCATGTTATGCACACGATCTACCATGCTAACATGAACTTTCAGATACATCTACTCTGACGTCCTCCGGAACCGCATGCTTGAATCCATGGGCGCCCCACCGTCCGACTGGTGGTTGCCTAACGACGAGAACTGTCCCCCTATTATCCGGTCTATCAAGGATTTTATCAAAGACCGCACACAGGCGCCAAAAGACCAGGTCTCCGAGGACTTACGCGAAATGCGCGGCATCTTCAGTTCGCTCACCATCTCAGACTCTCCAACGTCTGACAATATGACGGTAACGAGCGCCGATGGCTTGGGCTCTGCGTATGGTTCTCCAGATTGGCAATCCGGCTATGGAAGCGACCGGAAGTCGTCAATTGCAGAGACTCAGCTGCCTGGACTACAAAACCAGTACTCTGTCCAGTAAGAATGGACTGTTTTCATGGAGCACATGTGCCATACACACGTTTACGAAAAAGAAAATGGAGTACATGTTTTGTTGATACTCCGAAGCCGCTTAGCGATACCCCTACGCTTCCCCGTGCACCGCTTGTATTCAGTACAATAGAGGTCTTTCTTTTTCTTAATTTGAAACGCTCCATCGCCCTGGTCTTCCGGACTTATACGACCGAGACTCGTCTTCCGAGAGGCGTCCCGTCATACGTTGACCGACAGAAGCAACTTGGCTTGGTGTGACGCAGCAGCAGCAGACCTTGTGTCACGTCTCCATGCTATGCTGCTTCGGGCAACTCTACACAAACCAGGAAGAAAGAGGCGAGTGCGAAGGGCCCATCTATGCAGTGTGACAGTTGCAAGCACTGGCAGACGGAACGTTAGTTTTGACGTCTAATGACGATCGGCTGTTGAGTGCGCCTTGCCACCACCCAAAGTAGCAAGAGGCGATGGAAGATGCATTTGCATAGGCTGTGGCAAGTTTGTTCATGGACATGAAGAGTATGAATCGCTGGGTGGAGTGCAATGGCCGCAGGATTGGGTCATGAAGTTTGAGATGCGTTCATCATGTGCGCTCACAATCATGGGACATGGCAGGCTACAAGCAATTTCCATGGCATCAGCAATGAAAGCAGATTGGTGATGGATATAACTCGCAAAAGTTGCATGTAATGGCCAACAATGTCTCCTCGCTCGTTTGTCCGGATATCCGGTATCTGTTCATGATCCTCTTGTTTTTATCTTTCCCTACTTTCTCGCATCATACCGCATTCGGTTACAGAGGGTGATCTAGTTGCTTTTGGCTATCGATGCAGTTTCAGACGACGGGTGCAGTCTACATGATCCCTGTACGCATTCAGCCGGTGAGTCAACTAGTGGGGCACCATACGTTGCCCCTTGTGGTGTGCTGATCCCATAATGTGCCTTGTTTCGGGAGGTCCTGTAGCGGATCTCATGTTGATGTCCTGATGTGATGGTATTTCTCCTGAGCATCCGTAGTGCATAGTATAGCAGAGTATCTCTCTGCAAGAATCGTGCCAGGACACGGCTGGCTACTGGGGCAGTCTTCTTGTTCACGCTTGCAGCTGCTTCGCTGCCATGTGCCAAGGAAAGACGAATAAGCTTTTGCTGTGCCTGTTCACGCAGCCCATGCACCGTCGAGAGCAGGAGGGCCCAAACCGGACTAGTGCAATGCAGGGCTCATGCGCAACGGCGGAGGAACACATGAAAGTCGCCAGAGCACGACCAACTGCCACGCCCCACCCTCAAGAGCAACACCGAACAGAGCCTCGATAACCCGCAAACTTACCACGCTGCCATGGAAAACCTCGGCAAGATCTCGGCGTTCGGAAAGAACATCTCGTAGGCACACCCCCGGCACGCCGCCGCCGCCGCTGGCCTGGACCCGCGGGCACAGCATTGGGATCACTCAGGCTGACACAGTTGCTACAGCGCTACCTTTACCCCCTGGGCTGCCCGGACGCAGCAGTATGTCAAGGAGCAAGTCGGCAATGTCGAGGACAAGGTGCGCAGTCTCCCCGTACAAGCCCCTTGCGGCATCACGAGAGCGTCCCAGCGAACGGTGGACAGGGCACGAATTAATGCGGGCCATGACAGACTCAACTCCCTCCGGACTACATTGAGCTCGAGAAGCGCGTCGATGCGCTGAAGAAGGTGCACACGACCATGCTCCAGGTCACGTATGACACGCCGCGTCCCGCCCAGTAGCCCTATCTGACCTTCTAGCTCGCAATATGCCAACGAAGCCTACGACTACCCAGCCAACCTCCGCGAGTCCTTCAACGACCTCGGCCGCACCGTAGCAGAAAAGGTCAACCTGCTGTCAAGTGCCACATCCCCCGCCGAAGCCCAGGCTGCCCTGACTGCCCCTCCTTCCGCAAAGCCCCAACCCAAGACCTTCAGCCATGCCGTTGCCCGCGCCGCTCTCAATGCCTCGCACATGCTCACCTCGGAGCAAACATCCTCAGGCGAGGACCCGCTTGCTACAGCTCTCGAAAAATACGCCATTGCCAGTGAGAAGGTTGGCGAGGCACGCCTGGCACAAGACGCTCAGATCCAGAGCCGCTTCCTGGCGGGTTGGAGTACTACACTCAACACCAACATTCAGTTCGCTACACGTGCCCGCAAGGCGGTTGAAAACTCACGGTTGACGCTTGATGCCACAAAGGCCAATGCCAGGGGCCCTGCTTTTACCCTGCCTGGCCAGCCCGCCAAGAAGGACGGAATGGATGACGATTTGAGCGAAGAGGCGAGAGCCAAGATTGAGCAGGCCGAGGATGAGTTTGTCGGCCAGACGGAGGAGGCTGTTGGTGTCATGAAGAATGTAGGTTGAGGACAAGGGGTTTTTTCTTCTGATAATGAAACTTGGATGCTAACTCTCTTCGACAAGGTTCTCGACACTCCCGAGCCACTCCGCAACCTCGCCGACCTCATCGCTGCCCAACTCGAGTACCACAAGAAAGCATACGAGATCCTGTCGGAGCTGGCTCCCGTGGTCGAACAACTGCAGGTTGAACAGGAGGTGCGTAGACATCAGTCGTCTGACTTTTAGGACTCAACTGATGCGTTGCGGTGATAGGCTAGCTACCGTAGGGCTCGCGAGGAGCTGTAGAGTGACTATTGCACCAGGGGCTATGATTGAAGGAGGGGAAAGACAAGCGTTGGGTTGTGGGGTTTGATGTAGGCAATGGATGAATAGACTGTTGATTTTTGGGGGGGAAACTGTCCGGGTATGGCTGTGTAATCGGCTTTTTCTCAGAGCAAGTTTTGTTGGTGGCCCGAGTATGTGTGAGTGTGAGTGAGCGGTAGTCTGGTATTGAAGTGAGAATGGGCTATCAATACCACCATATTGCGTCGTGTTTTCCCTAGCGAGTATACAGTTACATGACGACGTTGTTCCAACAACATTCCCTTCCTTTTCGGAAGACTCTTTTTTTCTCTCTTCATTGATCGATTCAACCCTTCTTTTCTGGTAAAAGAACGTGAAAAAAAAGAAATAAGTCTCTAACCCCAACTCATTCAATCACACCACTCTCGTCCTTGAAAGCAGCCGCCTGTTGCTTTGCATATTCTGCCATTTTCTCCCTTTCACTCGCGTTTCCACTGCCTTCTCCTTGACCATCCTTGCTATCGTCGTCATCGTCGTTGTCATCGTCGGAGGGTATATACACTCTCATCACCTCCCTGACATACTCCTCTGGCACCCCGCACCTTAGCGCATCGTCGATACCGCGATTCATGCGGTACACGTATTCTTCCCTTGGGACTGAGGGCGTTGTACGTATGCGGTCGATGTAGACGAGGAGAGGCTTGTTTGTTTCGGGGGGCGGACGGCGTGTGTCGATTTTTGGGGGGTACGAAGTATTGCTGGACTGGCCAGATGAAGACGACGAAGCAGAATCAACGGACCAGAAATCACAGGCTAGATACTCCTTGGTGTAGGCGACGGGTACGCCTTCGTTTTTGTCGAGGCGCGCTTCGTCGGTTGGGGAGAGGGCATAGACGAGGCCGTAGACGTGGGAGGTTGTCGGGGCAGTTGTGGACGAAGGAGAAGAAGAGATCTGGACGACGTTTGCGTAGCCTCTTTCGTTGATGAGCCATTTATAGCCGTTGAGGCGGGCAATGCCTAGGTAGCTGGATTCGGGGCAGCGTGTGGACATTTGGTGGAGCCAGAGGTTGGAGCCGTACCCGAAGTAGAGGGTTGGTTTTTTGGAGGTGGACATTTTTGATGTCTTTTTTTTCTATTAGAGAAGTGGGTGATACTGATTTTTGGTGTTGTATGAGGTGAATTTGTGAGTTTTTATCGACGTGCAAGGTTTTCGAGTGATGGCGACTGTGATAATGGAGACGATAGAGAAAACTGCTTCTCGTTCTTCTTCTTTTGGTATGTATTGTCTTTTGGCGAAGGAAGCAAGAATGTTCAAAATTCTAAACACCTCTCTTCTATCTCTTGATATCTTTGGTTGGTATGGCTAATAGTTTGACAGATACCTTAGACCGGAATCTTGACTGATGCAAATATTACTTTTCGACAGCAACCTGAATTAGTACGGCTATACTGCTACAATGCTTGTTGTTTCTTAGGTATCTTGTAGTTGCTAGGATGTGGTATGCTAAGGATAGCGGGGTGATCTGAGTTTGATTAGCTGCGGGTAACACTGCTTCATCTCATTTTCATGTACCTTGGCAGCTAGAAGTAAGGTAAGCATCTACAAGTAACAACCTTGTCGCTCCGTTTCACAAGCTAGAATGTACGATGCCGGGAAAAGAACAGATGCGGCACAGTCATTGAGTACCTCGGAATGAATGCACTTTACAATGCCGAGTAGTAGAGCCGGCCAATCGGCGTTAAGGGATCATACCACGCCTCAGTTCGCGACCGCAACCACATGCAGGCAGAGACGCGAGTGATAGATAGCGGCCAGTCTTTAAACACGTATATCAAGTCGTCTTTGTTACAGCGAACCGGTGCTGCACAGGTTTTGGTCTAGCATACGCTACCAGGAGAACCCCCCTTGGTACTGGGTTTGAGTCATCTCGGATTTTCTCAATACGCTTCCTGACAACAATCCGAAGCTCTACAACTACTATATCGCAACACACAAAGCCAACATGCCATACTCGCATCATAGCCACTCGGGACAGTTCTGCAGTCATGCCAAGGACACGCTTGAACAAGTCATTCAGGCGGCGATAGCCAAAGGCTTCCATACCTTTGCGCTTACAGAACATATACCCAGGCCGCTCGAAGACTTTTACCCTGGAGAGGCTGACTCGTATACTGTTGAGAGCCTCGCCAAGACGTTTGACGACTTCATTGTCGAAGCACATCGACTAAGGGATGCATACTCGAGCCAGATGCAGATCCTCATTGGCTTCGAAACCGAATGGATTCGTCCCTCGACCTTGGAGCTCATTCGGGGCATCCTCGACAAATACACATTTGACTTTTTCATGGGCTCTGTCCATCATGTGCACACGATCCCCATCGACTTCGACCGCAAAATGTACGAGCAGGCTAGGGAAAAGGCAGGCGGTACAGATGAGAGGCTGTTTGAAGACTATTTTGATGCTCAATTTGAGATGCTGCAGGAGCTGCGACCAGCTGTCGTCGGCCATCTTGATCTCATTCGTCTGCTAAGCGACCACCGTGACGACGGTTTCAAAGACATGGCTGGGGTTTGGGAAAAGATACAGCGTAACCTGGAATTCATTGCTTCATATGGCGGTCGGCTCGAACTCAACTCTGCCGGGCTGCGCAAAGGTCTGGCCGAGCCGTACCCGTGCTTGCCAATCTGTCAGGTCAGTCACACCGCCATCTGCCCGAGCTCGGCCTCCGAAAAATGTAGTGGCTGACTTATGTCATTAGATGTTCCTGCGCATGGGAGGCGGTTTCGTCATGTCTGACGACAGCCATGGAATCGATCACATTGCCACGAACTATACGCGGCTTCTGGAATTTGTCAGGAAGGTAGGAATTGACCGGATACATTACGTTGAACCCGCCGACCAAGGCAGAGATGGCCGCTTTTCCAGCATTGCTTTGACGGACTTGGTACAGCTGCCGTTTTGGGGGAACCTGGACTGATATTGGCTTCGTCATGACCTGACCTGGGGGCGCCGCTGACGAACTCCCTGCTGAACGTTGTCGGGGCTTGGAACCGGAGCAATAGTATTGTGGAACCTTATCCAACGGTGGTTTTGGGTACCTACATGTAGCGCAGAGTCTTCTATTGGACATGAATGAGAAGAACAATTTGCCCGCGCTGACATCGTCAGCCACAACTGGTTTAGCATATATACCATGGCGACAGTTTGGCCACGTGCCAATTTTCACGATGCTGCACTCCATATGTACGCGTGGGGGTGATCACTTCTCCACGACTCAGCCGCCTCTGCAAGCGCACTTGGCCTAGCCAATGCGAAGAGCGGAATGCTCCCGGACCGCCTCGTTGGGCTCCCGGTTCAGCGCACAGGGCTCAAAGATCGTCTTCACCGAAGAGTGGAAGCCGGGCTGAAGGGGCTATGGCTACAGCACGGTCAAAAAACCACGTGTAATTCTATGGCATTCCTTCTCTAGCCCCACGCCACCCGTGCCTTGCTTTTTTTCCTCCAGGGATGCGAATTTCGCGTTTGCCGCGAGAAGCACGATAGCCCGCTGCTCCGCATTTGGCTGTTTTACAACGCCAGACGCTACAAACATAATTGTTCCCCGAGTGGGTCTAGCACTGTGCGGCAGGCGGATGTGCTGCCCCTTCTACGATGATTGGCAAGTCATTCAAGACATGGAAGCTGAAATACGATTAGGGTTTGTTGGGCCCCTTGGCTTCACGTCCCGAAGAAAGGATTTCGAGGGATTGTCGCTTCGACGATGACGAGGAGCCATTGTGTGACCTCAGGTACGTCAGCTACACTGGGGGAGGAATGCTGGGTTCGTGAGGCCATGGGGGGCGCGTCTTGCGCCGGCTCTACCTAATACAGCCAGCTGTTCTGCAAAGGACCGAACGCTGCGTTTTTTAGCAAACGGTCCTGCATTCCCCTCTATGCATATTAACCTTGTTCAGTCTGAATCTCCTCCATGGTCGCTCATTACTACTTTGGAGCACGAGTAATCAGACGGTACCCTTACCCCTACACAAGGCACGTGCTGAATTGATGGTGCTACCGAATCAGATCCTATACAACTCCTGGCAGCCAATTCGACCAGGCCAAGCCTCACGGCGTCCAGAGGCGCTTTTCCTTTTTGCCCAAGGTGTGCGAGTTCTGACGAGGTAAAGGCTCGGCCAACTCTCGCATTCGTCCGTTTCTCCATGCGGGATTAAGGTTTTACTGCACAGTAGTGCCGTACATCCAGCGCGACAAAGGCCTTGTTTGTACTGTACAGTAGTTACTGCACTTCACAGACTTGACTTGTCACTGTAGCCTTGCGCCCCCACTACTCTTTGCCCCACCGTGCTTCGTTTTGGTGCCACTACTGTGCTTAGTTACACCCTCGAGGCCATTGTTCGTTCCACAAACTGCCTAAATCAATCCTGATGGAATTCGCTATTATTTTTTCTTTATTTCTTTCGTAAGCGCAAGGCCCGCTGCGGTGTCGCAGGGCAAAAGGCGGTGTTGAAAGCTGTCATGCTGCTCGGTAGTCGCGGAAAAGCTCAGAACGGGTACAATCCTTTGACCATGTTAGATGTGGAGCCCCATCGCGTGTCAGCTAGGATGTTGCAGATGACGAACGGATTCAAAGGGCTAGACCAACCTTACTTCTGACATCCCAAACGGCCTGAGCGTCGGGTAGGATTCCCCGGGAGACGGTCAGGTTCTGATGGCGGCTGTGGTTCGTAGCCCACAATTGCCTGCGAGCCGGAGCTGTGGAACGGATCCGTGTGCAAAGGGGGCTAAAAGAACATGCCTGACAGATCGGGTCAGGGCAACTCAACCTATAGCTTTGCAGCAAACCCCCGGACGGCTTTTTCTTTTCTTGTCAAAGCAAAGACCATTGATTGAAGCCTAAGCTTTTACCAAAGCATACACGGAGCACTTTGCTCAAAGCACTACGCCTTGCGTCTGCTATTAAAACCTCGAGATTGTCCACTTCCCAACACACCGCTCCATTTCGCAAACCTTCAGCGCCCTTTGTGCCTTTTTGCTCGTCCATCTCGAAAAGAAAAGTTTCTTTCTACCACGCTAATAGTTACGCCTTCGATATAACCTCTTGGTCTTTAACGCGACACACGAACATATTCCAACTTTCTCCAACATGGGCGTCGAAAAAACCATTTCAAAACCAGGCAATGGTATAGACTTTCCCAAGAAGCACGATGAGATTTGTGTTGAATACACCGGTATTATGACTAACACTCTCACGCCAACCTCAAAGTCTGACTGAAGATGTAGGATGGCTGTACGACGAAGATGCACCAGACAACAAAGGAACACAGTAAGTGGATGAACGATGCGTGTACGCCATCATGTAGACGCAACAGTCCTACTGACAAGACACTAGATTCGACACATCCTTGGGACGGGGCGACCTGACAACCCTAATTGGCGCAGGCCGTGTCATCCGAGGTACGTAGCTTGCAGTTCAACCCAGCCTATTTCACAGTCCCATGTGCAACTCCATATGTATTGAGGTTGACTAATGCAATATGCAGGCTGGGATGAGGGTATTCTAGGGTCCGATGACATTCCACCCATGTCATTGGGCGAGGTAGCAATTCTGAAAATTACATCGTAAGTAGTATTTCCAGGTGCACATAACCTCACCTGCAACCATTTTGCTAACATTATCTGTAATACAGTGACTATGCTTATGGCTCTCGGTAAGTTCAATCACAGAATTTCATACTTCTCGATCTCGATCGCATCAGGCGACGAGCTTATGTCCAGAGAAGCGATCACCACTCGCGAAGAGGGTTTGAATATGCACTAAGCCTCATCTCTGTGTCTCAATTGTACTTACCGCTGCAACCGCCAGTTTGGCGCGACTCGGATGTCAGCAGCTTTCAAGATATCGCCCCAAACTGACCGCTGACCATCCTTGACACAGTGGTTTCCCTGGGCACATCCCTGCAGATGCAACGTTGATCTTGTAAGTATTCAATCCTTCTATGATTTCCGGAAAGGTCACCGCGATCAGCACACGACTCTGCTGTATCTGGTGAACGCCTCGTTCGCTTGACCAACGCACAGCTCACCTCCCGTCCCTCTACCCATGTCAGCCAACACGGCAGAACCCTAGAGATATCGAATCACAAAGACTAACGAAACGATAGTGAAGTTGAGCTCAAAGCCATCAACAGGAAAGGGGAATAGACGACTGGACTCCTGTCCCGGCACGCACTTTTGTGCAGTCTTCCTTCGCACTCCGTTTCGACATATACCCCGTTACTACCCGACCCGCCTGTTCAGCCAGTCATTTGCAACATTCCAATGCTCTGGAATGGCCCCCAGTGTTCACGAATCCAATCACCTCGGATCATGTACCTTGTTTGGAATGGGGCTTTGCGCGCTTTCTGCGGCTATCACAGCCAACATTTAATATCTCTTTGTACACGACCTTTACGCAGGTATTCCTCAATTGTTTGGTTCGCTATCATTCTAGCGATTGGATGAAAGCGAGCACACCTTGTAAGAAATCATATCACGACTATTCATTTGGAGTCGAGGGCTGTGCATGCAAAATGGGCTACTTGCATGTATAGATCTTCTAGGAGCGGCCCAGCATCCTCTTTTGGGTTTGATGAGTTACGTGTCGCTGTTGCGTAAAAGACGAATCTTCTTTTTCTCTCCCGTTGTTCCGTTGGATGGGTTCATTATTCCTGCTAGTTCCGGTGTCGGCGCATATATAGAGTATGATACGCGGATTTTTCCGTATGTGGTTTAATCTTTTTATATACCCGTGAATTACACAACGAGCACTGTTTTAGAAACGTGTGATCTGAATGACGTCTCTAGTGACGGGGGCAATTGCAGATTTGGGAGTATACAAGACACAAGAACCAATGCTGATTGCTCTGCAATAGTAGGCAAAGCCTGACGTCTAATCTGACGGGCGGTTGCTCTCGGTTGGACCCTTAACCACCCGGTGTAATCCTGTCACTTCAACACACCGACATTCCGCCATCTCGAACCCCACTGGTCGGTTTTGCCGAGTCCAAGCTGCGTCTTACATCGGCATACCGAAACATGGCTTTTACAGCTCGGGATACAATGACCCTGTTGGCTGGCGGTAGAGGCGGCTTACGCATAACCCGGCAGTTAGCATGTTTGTGTAACCGAAGCATTCAGCCTTGGCCCTAGGACTCGATTAACGCGGAATTCCCGCAATTGGAGCACCGTTGCTTCTCGCTTGGGGCGAAATAAACTTCATTAACTATGGCTTGCAGGAAAGACACCGAAAGTAGAATGCTCCTATTTGCTCTATCGTCGCTGCGCATATTAGGTAACTAAAGAGGATTGGGATTTGTGATGGTGCCATCTAACTCCGCATTACAAAGTTAATTGGCCATGCAAGATCTGGCATACGTACCTCTGACGGACGAAACCACTGTCGTTCTAGACTGTAGCGCTGACCTATCACACCACGCAACCCGTACACATGAGATGGTTGGCCAAAAATAGATACTATTGGTCTATCCCAAGAACGCGTTATCAAAACACGCATTTACTTGCCACGCCGGTTACGGGCCGTGGCCGTTCCATCCACACTTGGGCTTTCCCGTCGGCACCGGGAACCGGTACGGCTCTCTAGCTCTTACGTGACTTACGAGGGAGGGTGCCTAGCCAAGGAAACCCCATCAGAAGCTGATGGCTAGAAACAACGTGTATTGACAAGACTAATCCCGGGCATACACAGCTGCATAAACCAGAAGCCTAGAACAGTTCCGTCATGCGCTCGTGCATGAAGGATCTCCGACGGGGCCGAAAAGTGGGTGAACATGTGAGTACTTTTACATTTTCCCCCACCCATTTACTTGGAAGTTGACGATTTGCAACATCACTCTTCTGCAACTGGCGGTTGACCGGCGCCCCATATTTTCATAGTCGCCGGTCACCCTACTAAGTTCTAGGCCTGATGATATAACAAAAATGGTAGTGTGGGCGCATGTAAAGTGGAGTAATGCAATGTGACATGCAATTGCGTGCATATGGAAATGTGCACATAGGATATGAGGACAAGAATCCATGTCAATACCTGCCCAACCGAACCTGGGTTCCGTCAGGGTGTACACACGTGGTAAGGCATTCCAAGGAAATCAAGTTATGTCTACTAGTCACATTATCGTGATTGTTCAAAAAGTGATGTTGGGTTCTCCTGGTTAGTCGACCAGGGCACTTGCATTACACGTCCGCATGGGCCTCTAATACGCATGCATAACCTTCGGGATTTTTTCACCATGCAGCACCAAGATCTTCTGATCATGCGACTCGACCCATCCAAAGACAACCAGCAGCTCCCACAATATCCGCCGAGACTTGTAGATTTGGTTATCGCGGCACAACTTGCATGTAGATTTCGAGACCACGGCTGGTAGCGTCGATCGGGTCTCTAACTTTATTGGTAGTTTCCCCCAGCCAGCATCTCTCTGCATACATGGAGTTGCGCATGGTTGACCGGTTAATGCGCCGCCACGTACCTGGAGCCGCGCCGTCGGGCCCAGTATGCAAGTTTGTGGAAGGTAGAAGTACGTGTGAGGGGCCAGATATGGTGGGTCGGTAAGCGCGATAACAGCCGTCAAGTCAACAATTTTTCTTGTAACATCGAGTACTTCATGTGACGGTTTATTTGCGTGTATCATTGGCTATTGCTCGCTTTGGCTCACGACGACATCATGGAATGAATACCTGACCACTTCTCTTCTAGTGACGTATTTTGCAGAAAAAGCAAAGCCTCGGATGCTGTGGGATCTCGCGATATCGTACCGTTTTTGGTCAACTCCGATATGTTCTACGATCGATGCCTGGGCGGGTTGACGTACGTTGTCTGACGTCTTGTCTAACCTTTGAGCGGATTTACGGGCGGACTGAGCGGTAGACGGGTCAAATCGCCGTTGACAACGACTAACTGTATCAGCCAGGCGTCATTCCAGCGAATGTAAATCTCTGGCCCAGTTGAACAGGCCTAGGCAGATTCTTCCTTCACAACAGCCAGACCTGGGGGCTTGGATTAATGCGTGGTATTCACTGATCTCCTGTCTTTGAGTCAGCTTGCCTCATGGCCTTGTAACCCCAGATACAAGTTTTTGAGCCGGATACACCCGCACTGATTTTTTATTTATACCTTTTTCTGCATATTTGTTGGTATATTATTGTGGTTTTTACAATGAATGGCCTATCCTTCTGACATCTGTCATGAAAAGCTTTAGGCCTAAAGCAATGACTGGATCCACGAAATGTATAGTCCAGCCTTTTGTCATAGTGAGGCAGATTCATCTCATTCCAAACATTTTTCATTAGAGCAGCGTAGACATTTCTAAGGATGGACGGTCCGGTGGCGTGCTACGGGTGTGATGAGTATGTCGAGGTCGAAGGTCGATGTCAGGGTTGACGGAGCGAATCAAAGGCATTTCAGCCGTTTTCCAGGTATCTTATCAAGATTTGTGGACAGTGTTGCTATCTGGAGCTTGACGGGAGCAGATTTGGCGGTTGTCGACGTTTGGATTGATTGGCTTGATGCTCAACAACAAGCTGGAGATGATAGGTTCAACTCACGCGAGAACACGTAAGTGCTCTTTTTCCGGGAAAAAAGCCAGTTTACTACTGATTTCCGTAGCAGCAAAACCAATGAGACTTCACCGAAGGTGCCACCATGCCGTTCTGGAGTAGGCCTATGGGAGCCACCTCGATAAATCTTGACAGATGCATGAGTAGCCAAATAGCCAGCGTGGGGCCAATTTGTTCTGAATTACCAATAACCTTTTAGGTCATGGCAAGACACTCGATAGGAGAAGAAGTGTTTTGAAAGCATCTATGTTCGGCAGTGTGGTAAGAACCGCTCTTGTAGACCCCAGTGTACGGTTAATTCCTATCAAAGCCGCCACGCAAAAGATCTATTTCGAGCTTACGAATTTCAAAAATTTGCTCCCAATATATCGGCCGTATGAGCCACGATGAGCCCCAAGAAGTACGCAACCATAGGCTCGTGCTTCCATTAGCTCGTTTCAGGCGGTTGACGACTATTGTTGGTTCTGTGATATCCCAAACAATACGCTCACTAGATGTGCACAAGTTCCCAAACCTCATCCCGTTTAGGGCCTGAGGATTTTCTCTTGGGAGGAGAGAGGGCGGGACCTTGATCTTTTGATGTGTCGACAAATGTGGACATGTCCATGGGGCTGGCGATGACTACCCGTGGCAGTTTGAAGGGTTGGTAATCTGCGTGTTGGCTTTATCAGAACGAACCATAGAGTCTCTTTCCCCAATATTTGCACTATTGTTTCAGACTTTTGCGGAATGTTGCTTCAAGTCGGTGGACAAGGCAAACGTCAGGCACAGTGGGAGACTGCTAGTCTCAATTGCACTAAACTGCCTCTGTGCAAATTATCCAGCACAGCCTTACTTCTTAACCCAATGTTGTAGGATACTTTGCCTTCATTGCCACAGCGTAGGCTACACTCTTGTTTTTCAATCAGGGCATTGATAGGTACTTAGGTATGTACTTGATTTGGTGATTAGCCCTTGTAAACGAATTGCGTATTCCTTACCTAGGGCTTTAACATGAGCAGTTGCGATACCCGATGGCAAGCAGCTCGTCACCTAAGCCAACACAATTGTGTATGCCATTCAGTGAATATGCTATGCACAAACTCGACCAAATTAGACTAGACGACTCAGATGCTTAAGGCTGTGTGTTAGCTCGTGAACGGGAAGAGGGTCGCGTGGATTTAATACAGGTATCAGTCTAGAGGTAAGAGCCGCTTTGGAAGAGGAAATGACAATAAATATCACATGGTGGATGGAAGCGCCAGCCACACGAGCTAGACATGCTTTACAACATCGAATTCTCGTCGAATTTCTTGAGAGAAGCGAATAAAACCACCAAAAGAGCGTTGTTCATTGATCTGTCGGCTTGATACAGCCGATCATGAATTACCCGCTGGCAAATGAATCGTGACGCAGGGACGGTCGCACGACACTTATCAGACGCTTCGCAACGCCACGCTTCTCCCTCCATGACCCCCTTGGAGCTACCATGACAGCTTCTGCTTGTTTTGACTGAGCGCGATCAGACACTGGTCATATACGACTGTCTTAATCTCGTGCTGTGCCCGTTATCGTAAGGGCTCTCCGGTTGGTGTGTGCAGGAAATTAAATGTGGGAATGAGCCGAGGCAGGGTGGCTGAAGTACGGGGTCTGCTGCATCATTGCGACAACAAACTGGGGCTGGAATCGCAGGTTTTGATGCAGCACCTTGTCATTATACATTCGCGGCCGGTAGTATTACAAGGATTTCACAGATGAGAGACGCCGGCAGAAGGGTGATGGCTCTTGCAAAGCGTTTGTTGCATACCGCCTCGTTGTGATCTCATGACTCTTTGTGGAGGGCCGATCGCGACTGGCGCGACCCCTTTTCGAGCCTCGCGGGTGAATTGATCGCTTCTGGCGGTGGCTGAGTTTGCCAAGCGGGTTCATCTCGGGATTGCCTCTACTAGCGACCGCGTGGAATACTGCACTTCAATTCCGATGCGCTCTAGACAACTCTTGTCCAGCGATCTTTGTCGATTGAATAGCAGCGTATTCGCATCTGTGGAGTAAGACGCGCCGAGACCGATACATGGTTCTAGTCGGCAATTTCTGCAGCCCCAGTTTGAAGACCACACGGATCGGCAAAACCCCTGTTGTAATTGGTTATTCCTTTTTGGCTTACCCCGACGGGACATGGTTGAACTTACGACGTTCCAATAGCGAGTGCCCTGACGATCTTACATGGTGCAGGTCCGATTGGGCTGCCCCGTACCCATCTTGGGAAAAATACGCCTGCTCAAGGCTAGGATGGTATGCTGTTCCGTGCTTTTCCTCCGAACTAGCCACGCGTTAGGGACTGTCTAAACAAGCTCACGCTATGGCGACGAGTGGTTCCGTGGCGGGTGAGCTTGCAAGTGGGCCTGGTCACGATGTTATTTACGCATGCATCCCCAGCACCGAAACTCTTTCCTTTACCGTGCCGTCACGACCTCGTCGCCCAACCACGTTCACTCGCTGAATAGCTTCACTCGTTCAGGTATTCAGCAAACATTCCTTCGGTCGACACATTCGAAATCTGCATTCCATCGTCCAGCATTACACCAGTCAGGCCCAGTCGCAATGCAGCTCACTACATTCCTTTCCACGGCTTCCGCCATCATCGCAACCGCCTCTGCGACTACAGTGAGGAGCGCAGTAACCCTCAACCAGGAATGCGATTTGAGCCAACCTCGTGCTCGCATCATCAATCGCTGCAACTACGATGTCCACCTCTGGTCTGTTTTCAAGGGTGATGGATGCCCTGATAGCCAAATGGTTACATTGAAGACTGGCGAGTCCTACGCCGAGAACTACCACAACTTCACTGGCACCAACGTTGGTATCTCTATTAAGTTGTCCAAGTCAAAGCAGTGCAAAGGATCCGACATTACTCAGCTCGAGTACTACAGGGCATGGGACGATGCAAACGAGAAGTTCCGATACAACTACCTCGACATTTCCTACGTTGACTGTGGAGGCATGGACTGCCCAGCTAGAAAGGACGGATACTACCTCGTCGCTGGCGACCAAGTCGGTGCACTCAAGGCCTCTGCTGCTAACACATGGTGTCCCGTCCTCTCTTGCTCTGACGCTGCGTCTTGCGACACCATGTCTTACGTTCTTCCCGATGACATCCAGACCAAGACCTGCGAACTCAATGCAAACATGGACTTCTACATGTGTGGCAGCGAGGCGCCCAATGGCGACAACGATTCTGCACCTCAATCGAGCCACGGCTCTAAGCCTTCTTCTTCGAAGCCAGCTGGTTATCCCACGAAACCTTCGCCAACTTCTACAGAGGAGAAGGCTTATGCGGCTGCCATTACACCGTCGCCGTCACCCGCCCCATCCTCATCCAGCCTCATCAAGACAGAAGTCGTCTACGTTACCGCGTACGTCAACGCTAAGAGGCACGAACACGGTCGTCGTCACCAGGCCTTCCACGCATAGATCTGAAAGCCCTAGCATTTCCTAATAGTAGGATCTCAAACTGGCTAGTTCAGTGGCATTCTACGACTCCCATAATGCTGGATACCTATTTCGGCCCATACCCAGGACAGATAAATGGGAGAAATCAAAGTTAATTCGAGTTCGGTTATGACAGAGGCAGACAACGTCGCAAGTCAATATTAATCTTTCTTTCTTTTGTCCTTCCTTTATCGATGCGCACCTCATCATGCTTGAAATTGGTTTGCTTTGGTCGTATACGCCATCTTCCACGCTCTCCAAGTAGTTATTTTAAGGGTGCGCCTCCTGGAGATCCTGTGTCTCAACATCTACGTTCTCTCACACATTTTTAATTTCAATTCTTATGAAGTAACGATCGGTATATCATCTTACGGTTCCGGCCTTTATTTTTTTTTGCCTGGGCTAGCGGGATATATTTGTTTCACTTATCCAATCCATCAGGGACCTTCTTTTGTTCTGCCAGAAATGGACGAGCAGTTGCCCGCAGGGTACTTCACTTCGGTGTGTTTCCTATTTATTTCCGGAATACATTCACTCATTATAATATCATCGAATTTGAATTGTATGCCTGTGTTGAATACTCCGTTGCACACTTCTGCGGATTTTAGGTGGCGAACATGGTCAGCGTACATGGTATAAATTAGATGGGCATCGCGAAACACAACGTGTGTGGACCTCATGCCGGCTATGAAAATCAATCACTCGTGAATCCCGAAGCCTAGCTGTGAAACAAGCTCGATGCTTGACTATCGGAGTAGCTGCGCCCCTGGAATATCGCGTCGCCTAGCCCACCGAACCATGATCGAAGGCGCGGAACGGCCCAGCTCACGTAGAGCGATCGACATGTTCATCCCATCTTCTCACAAGGAACAATGGTCGTCAACGATCAGTGAAAGTGTTTAGGAAGCATGAGTTCTGCTGTGGTCAATCCTGTATTGAAAAATGTAGACCAACTGGCAACAGCCAAGGCCGTTTATGAGTGAACCATGGCTTGTGTACCCTAAGCAGATGGAGGCCACGCAAGCACGGCCTTGTAGACCAGAATCATATGACTATGTGTATTGTAGTCGCAAGCTCATACGTCATCTTCGATAGTCTAGAATATTGCACTCATTAGTTCGCGTTGCCAAAAGTCTCCTTTGCGATGTATGTAGGTCTCGATATGCGGCCTTGCCCATACATGCGACAAGCATCCAGGTGTCCTGGATCGTGCAGTAAAAGATGGTTGTTGCGAAGCCGTTCAAAAGTTAAACAGGGTCTGCTATGGGTGCAGCCGGACCGTTGGAGCGCGTTACCGAGCTTCGTAAACAAACGCCACACCCCATAATTATTCGATTGTCGAATCGTATTTGGTCGTACCTTGCCCGCTTCCCGAAACTATAGAAAGTAAGTGGCAAATTGCCTCACCGTGCATTAGTTCAATATTTCAAGGTTCCAGAAATTGCCGCGGCGGAATTGGTGGCCCTCGTTCCACAGTTGTCGTCATTGCCGTAATCTCCACTTCTCTCGTCCACTCTTTACCCGGCATGTGCATATCCGTGTATATCGATTAATTGCTGATCGATATGATCTTATGTATGTAAATGCTAAATCCACTCTCTCCTTCCAGACTCGGAAGTCTCGGCATGCTTAGGCTAATAGCGCTATTCTTGACCTCTAGATACGATGGTGGCAAGGTGTTGAAATCTAGATTCAAAGCAATGTCATGGTACGGAAATCATCTTTGGAATTAAACCAAACAGCAGTCACAGTAACCAGTCATTCATTCGGCGCAAGAGTAAATTGTCTGTGAACCAACGTAGACAAGATGCCGTTCTGAAGGATGGTGGTCTAGTTATGATCTCGCGAGTACAAGAGCGCAGGTTGTATGGAATGGTTTCTGGCATCATTGACGATATACTACAAGTAAGATATGAACTCTAATCAGCGCGATCTCTTCTCCACAGAATCCAAGGTTTCCTAGACGCGCCTTTTTCAACAATATGGTTGCCTACTTTCGGCGCTTCCACCCATTCGACCGCATCCCTCCCACCAACCACCTCAATACCCCAACGAACCTCCCCATCTCTGTCTTTGAACCAACCAAGCATTGTCTGTACTTGGTTGTCTTTCTTCAGCGCTACGCCTTGCTCTTGTACCAACTCGAGGAATTTGTCACTGCCAGCAACGAGGACCAGCATGTCGGCTATCAACTTTACGTCGCGTATTATCAAGCTCGTGTACTTCCTTTGCACACTAATGATAACTAATGTTGTTCCGATGAGCCATACGAGAATTGCTGTCGATATGTATGTCGCTACAGTGTTCATATGAAGAAGACGAATGCGAGTTGATACGGACGCCGTGATATTCCGATATTCATTGGGATCAAGAATCGTTCGTTCCGAGATAGTCGTTTTATTTTCGTGAAAGGGTCGGCCAATGTTCTTCATGCTTTGATCGTTGATAGGTTGATAGGCGAAACCACCATCTTCCAACGATAGTCCGCTGTTTACGAATTCTTGAAAGAACGACTGAAACGTGCGGTTGGCGGCATCCGTAAGTGTTTGGTATTCGAGTAGTGCTTCTGGATCCTTCCCTATTAGAGAATACATTGTATTCGTCATCAGGTCCATGTTGGTACCGAGTTTAAGATCCCGGAACAAAAATGCATTTTCGTCATATTGTTCTTGGAGTGTTGCCAGTATTGGTTCCCTAATGAGAGACCTGAGCATTGAGAGGAGAAAAAGAACACCAAAGGATGTAGTGACGTTCATTGGTCCCTCATATGTTTCATTGAGAAGTCCGTGGTCACCAGGCGCGAGCTGGCGATCCGTGAAAACTTCGGCCCACGCGAAGTCGACCGGTGATACGGGCTTGTTGATCTCATAGGAAAGAACTCTCCCAGAGCTTGCATCTACTGAAACTGTAGCTTCCGTTGTTTCTATTACCGGCTGGCACCTGGCGGCCTGCATTCGTGGTTTCTCCCTAAAGTATAGAGAGTGCTCATGATTTTTATACTCGACTGTTATGGCATTGCCAACAATCCATTTTGTAACAAATGATAGAGGCCAGGATGCAGAGATGAATGGGAAATCCTCGCCATTAGGTGTGGCAGTGGACCAATAACCTATGGCGTTTCGGCGTGGTTGTTCGATGGTTCCGTTGGAGCAGCAACTCAACGCTCTCCGGTCCGGAAGAATAGTTGTTTGAGATGAGCTGTTCTCGAATATTTCGCCCGGAAATTGATAAAGCTCGAAGCCACCGGTGCTGTTGAGCCGTGTAATGTCGTCGTCCGTGATTGAATCAGCGTTGGTAAGATTGACAGTTTCGAGCCAAGAGGAGGCATTCAAGATCTCTTCTACAGGGTTACATTCCAGGCGTGCTTTGATAGCAGGTATATCCAGGCTCACATTGGTGGATGAAAATACTGAAGTCTCGCTGATGCCTGGTGAACGCAGCAAATTTCCAGAAAGCGAAAATTGCGAGAGATTTACTGGTAAAAAGTTCCATCCTTCCAAGGTCCATGGCAAGTCGGAGCCATTGAACGAATACTTAATACCAGCACCATAGAGCCAGTTTTTCTGTGCATTAAGGTACAGCTCATTCAGGACGAGCGCCGGCGCGTAGTCTAGTCCTTTGTCAAATGTCAAGTTGACCTCAGAGACCAATGGATTACGGCGGATATCCAAGCTCTGTTGAGCATTTATCCTTTGTATGGCATTTGTGGAAGACCTTTCAAACAGTGCTGACATTGAGACAGTGAGAACCTGGGCTAGAACCGAGCCGACTGTTACTAGGAACAAAACCCAGTGTCTGTAACGTGCAGCTTTAAAAGCCGCACCGGCCCAAGTCTTGGATGTGTAAGTCAATCCAGCTCCATGATCTACCGGAGTTGGGCCCAGAGACATCGATACGTAAGGCTGAAGTATCCTAAATGTCATGTCCAGTTGGTCCCACCATAACCCGATCACGACACTGGCAACGGTCGGGGCTATGGAAATGGGTGCGAAGCTTGGGAAGCTAAGACTGAGCTTAGAAAGATCAGCCTCGTAAGTAAACCCAACCTGCGACAATCGTGATCGAACGGAAAAAGCATTCAAGGTCAAAATGGCCGTTACTATGCACGTAAGCAGAAAGCCTAAGGCGATTAACATCCTCACGTGAATGACTGGGGGTCTCCAATCACGTTTGGCCTTTATAGGTGATGAAGGAGCAGCTGTATGAAAGTAGTTAGCAAGGGGATTTAGTATTTTGTGACGTGTTTACTAACCGGGCTCAACATTCCCTTGGATCAAGTAGTGATCTGAAGTCAAATAGCTTTCTTTTTCAAGTGCCTTGTAGAAATCGCCTCTTGAGGCATTGTGTAGAATTCTGAACGTAGCATTCTTCACCATTTGAGGCTGTAACAGGAGGCTTAAGCCAACAATGCTTGAGGGGTCTGAGTCCAAATTGAGGGGCCGGCGCGACAGACGGGATGTCCAACATATGGCTATGAGTAATATAGCCGAAGCAAAGAAAAGAGCGGCGAGCGTAAATCCAATCTCGTTCAAGACAATCACCCTCTCCTGAACAAGGGCAGCGGTTCCCATGACCTTGCTGGACTGGAAAAGGTCTGGTGAATTGAATGTTTCGCGAATGGTTTCCGTGAAGAACCTTCCTTTAACTCTTGCTGCTTTCTGAGTGATGTTGCGGTCGTTCATCAAAGAAACCAAGTCAAAATCCGAGAGCACGGCAAGCATGGGCGCCATTCCCGAATATCCAGGAAATCTGTTAGCCCATGCAGGTGCCATGTCAGGCCCAGCAGCTCGGGTAGCGTCGATTCGCATACTTTCCCTATCGAAATATGTCTCCCAGTTGTCTTGCATACTTATCCCTTGAAATTTCTGAACGTCAAAAAGACTTTCCGTAAGTTCATGAATATCTTGGTGATCCTTGGTAGTTGAATTGGTGTTATTGCCGATGCTTTGCTGAAGAACCACATTGATGTTATTCTTGGACATAGAATACCGCGACTGACACAATGCGGCGTGCATTTGAAAGTCCGGCGAACGCTCATATGTCATGTTCTCGGGGATCCAACGGCTATATCTGAACGGAGTATAATCGACGGGCGCTGTCCACGGCGTGTTCACGATCATTATGTCGTGCCCATCGCATTCTTTGGACGCGTTTAAACGAGCGTATACATGAGTGGCAGTGACATTAGGACTTATAGGCTGGGTTCCGACGCCAAGGGGGAAATTTGAACGTTGAGGAAAAAACGTAGTCGCGTTAGACCAGGTCATGCCTCCGTTGTAGGCAAGATCGACTATAGGATGCATCATCAACTGGTATCTGCATCCTTGATCTGAGCTCAGCACAAAAGTGATCATGGGCTGCTTGCCTTTGCGTGGGTATCGGCGCATGACATCCCATACATCCGAATATGGTTCCTCTCTCATCTCCGCACTTTCGAGTTTCATGTCCTGACAGTCGTAGCTGGATCTAAGTGTAGTGCTTTCTGCGTTCCATCCATTGTAAGAGGATGTCAACAAAGGGCCGAGTTGAGCTCGTTCGGACGATGGCCAGAAAGGAAGGGTCGCCGAATTATCAGTAATCCAGGCCGAAGTCGATACATTCCTCATTAGTGCAGTCATTGTTCGGAAATAAGTTTCTCTGCTTGCATAGGCTGGAAGTTGTGTACCATTCTTGAGTGCAAGCCTTGTGAATTCAGTTGGTTTTGGAACGCGAACCTCCTCTGAAGTGAGCAGTGCTGAGGACAGCGGTGAGATGGCCAGTAATGCAACCACATTTACGAAGGCCGCACAAATCAAACTCCAACTAGTCTTTCCCATGGATTTCCGCCGGAAGCATGTGTCTATGAAGATAGACCACCATGCCCTTGGAGTCTGAAGAATCGTACCATATGCACTTGTGCCTTCTTCTGGTGCTTTGGCGAGCCGGGCAAATGGTTCTGTTCTCTTCACATCCTCGAACAGTATGACTGTCATCTGTGCGTAAAGCACGGCGATAAGAGTCGGAGTGAACCGCCAACCGAAGAGTATCGCTGAGGAACCGTCATTGCTACTGAGTCCGTTGTTCTCTTTTGAGTGGAAGCACATCCAGATGATAACTGATCCAAGCACGAGACCAACTATAGTTAGTGAAACTAGGTAGTACCACTGCAGGGTAAAAGGAAGCCAAGCGCTGTGTCGAACAGGACGAGATGGTGCTATTCATTGTAAGATATTATTCCATCAGCTCCTTGAACTGCTGCTTGCTTACTATGTGGTGCGACTTCTTGTTCATCATCAAGAGACTCATTCTGCTGTCCTTCGGTAGGCGAGCTGTTGCTGTTTGGTAACTCTGGCGGAGCTGCGTCAATCGGAGAAATTGAACCAAATCGATGCTGAGCCATGACTCCGAAAGGAAAAGCCACAATAGGCTTTCCTGAGATT
Organism: Curvularia eragrostidis; assembly: GCA_020744315.1. Lineage (NCBI taxonomy): Eukaryota > Fungi > Ascomycota > Dothideomycetes > Pleosporales > Pleosporaceae > Curvularia > Curvularia eragrostidis. The sequence goes on along the minus strand of JAIRCK010000040.1, from coordinate 140,544 downwards.
CAATATGGGCACGAGTTCAATAGTCATGAAGCTATCGGGTATCTGAGATATTTGAAGCATCGCTACGAAGCTGTATAAACTTATCCAGCCTTGCATGCATCCTTCGTTTCCCTAGTATATATTGCGGCACAGCAACTAGCACAGTAAGAACCCCACTACCAAGAATCCAACTGAGTTAACACATTCCCGAGGCTTTGGATACGACCACGTTTTACGCCCACCGTGCAATAACATGGCAGGCTAAGCGCCCGGCTGAAAGTTCGGATAACCATGCAGCGGTTCGCGCCGACAAGCCAGCGGCAAACAACGCGCCTAGATGGCGATCGTGCAGCTCACTCGCAAATCACGTTTTGAGCGGCAGCGGCTCAAGATTTATGGGTCTGCCATAGCCTGCAGAAGAGATGTTTCAGCGCGTTGACTCTGTAAAAGACGCCCCTCAATTTAGCCGCCCAGACTAAGGACGGTACTTATGAAAAGGTACCTACAAAATACATCCCCACATTTCGACAGGCCACCTGCAAGGGTGCTCTTATCTACCTGCTCTTTTCACATTTTGGCCCCTTGTATAATGTTCTTCACAAAAAAAAAATGCACAACATAAATTTGGTTGTGGCAGGATACCAAAGACGCAGTACATATGCAAGGACAAACACTCTATTCTCTGGTCTTCTCTCGTCAGGCAGGCCTTACAATCTTTCCAACTAAAAGGTTTTAGACTGGTCCTTCGATAATCTACCTCCAATCTACGAACTCCCGTCTAACTTTGTAGATGGTACGATAGCAACTGCAGTCGCGAAATCTCCGTCGTGACTTATACTAATCTCGCATAACTGTCCATCAAGTTCGTGCACGTCGAGAAGAGGAAAAGCGTGTGCCTCGCCTTCAACACCAACATATCCAGTATTGGTAGAGTCAGCCCTGGAACGCGCCTGTGCTTCGTACACCTCGTCGAGAATCAAGCCTTGAGGCCGTGATGATTGATGTTCGCTACGATTGAGCGAAGTGAGGGGGAGAATCATGATATGTTGGAACCCTCTTGAGTCTTTATCCAAATGGTCGCATGCTTTGCGGCAGGCTTCCTTTGCAGCAAATCTTAGGCCCTATAAGCTTTTGATCTTATTTGTTTTCACATGTGAATACCTACCTGCCTGCAAGAAATGCTGATACAACATCAGTCTTGGTAAGAATGTCTTCTGCAGGTGCGAAGCGCTGCCAAAAATACTGCTGTTCGTGGTCGGTAAGGACTCTCTTCAGGAATTGGCGCAGGGGCCGCAGCGCGTCGCCATGGTTGGGCCTAGTGATAACGCTTCGAATTCTGGAGATACTGCAGATGTCTGTGCCCACTCTGAATGGGAATGGAAAAGCTCGAGGTGGCATGGATGGGGAAAGTGTGTTGTGTTTGAAGGAAGCGCAGCGCCAAGCCTGGGTTTGGCCCTGATTTGCCGATTCAATAGAAGGAAAAAAAAAGTATCGAAAGCAATGAGATGCTGTGTTACTTAGGCAAAAAGATCGACGTTGGCCAGATTCGAACTGACGCTCCCGAAGGAACAAGATTTCTAGTCTTGCGCGATAACCACTCCGCCACAACGCCCGAGGTCATCCGAAGCACCTTCAGATGCTTCGATGAAAAAATGGATCAATACAAACATTATATCGCATTTTACACGATATGCCAAGATCCAACTGGCGTGGGGCGTTGATCTACCCCACCGTGTCTCCCGACCTAAGGTTCTGCACCAAAAATCCCAACGTTTCCGACAGCGTGCGCAGTGATGACTCGTGAGTATCGATCCAGCATCGTATCCGTTAGGAAATGCTCTGTAACATGACAACAAAATGTGCTTTGTCTCGACTCACCTTGAAATCTACATTGATTGCGAAGGGTTCAACTATGCGCAGAAACTGGCAGACTATAACAGCCCTCATGCCCACAGCCCATTCCGGAGATCGCAGCTGAGAAGAATAATTAGCGAAAACATCTCCCGATCTCTTCGGTGTCCGACGGCCACATGCACGCAGTCAGCTTCGTGTTGCATCATCCGCCATCCGCTTAGATCGCATTCAGCTTACTAGGTTGATGCTTGATTGCCACAACAGCGCTGACAGCTACTAGTAGCTGCTAACGTACAGCAACCGAGTCGGATGACAGACGATGGGGGCTACACCGTCATTTGCAAGGCTGATAGGCAAGGGCCCCAGGTTTCACGGCGTGGTTCATGCGGGGCTATACGTCCGAGCAGCTTGGCTTGCTCTTCGAGTAGTCCGGCCAAGGGACAAAGGGACAGGGCCACAGCATTTGCCTAGCCTGCGATGGTGGAATTTCGGTGAGAATTGATAGAGTGGCGATACTTGGGTCCGAAACGTCTCTTCTAAAGGCTGATTTTCCTACCGTTTACATCCCTGGTTCTGTTCTGCGTTTCCCCAGATTATGTATGCTCGACTACAATGCAACTACTCACTTCACCACGCTTACCAGGCGTTCCGATTCTCAGCCTAGAAGCCACTGGACCTGAATACTCCCGCTGGCGACGCAGTGTCAAATTTGCATTGGAAACAAAAGATACGTGGAAGTACTGCAATGGCGCCCTTCCCATGCCTATGCCCAAGGAAAGGCCGGCCATAGCCGGATTCGACGACGGAATTAATGATACACAGCCGTGTTTGCTGCAAGAGCGACGAGAGTGGATGCGACAGGACCGCGAGGTCAAGCTTGATATCTTTCTGTCGCTAGCAGAGGAAGTGATGCTAGAAGTATTCGAGGTTGGGCCTCCGCTTCCTCCCACAAAATGCAACGCGCAGCAAATGCTGGAAGCACTGGACAATCGGTTCAGCGTCTTTGAGTTTGAGGGATATCACCATGCGTTTTGCCACTTCTTGAATTTGCACGTGGATCAGTGCGCAAGCCTCGATGACTTCAACAAGGAGTTTCTAACTGTGCTGGAGGATCTGCACGACTACGGACAACCACTATCCAATATTCAGGCATGTAGCGCGTACTTTTCTAAGCTTCGTTGCACGGAGAACCCATGGGTTGCGAAGAAGGTGGAAGAATGGGATGCTCAGTGCTCGGAACCCCAGATCTACGACCTCGTGCAGGAGTCGGTACTTTGGCCGTACGTCAAACCTCTGGTGAGCAAAGCATCGCAAGACTGTTACACGAAGCCGATATCAGAAAACCGTCTAGATGATGACGCTGGAACTCGACCTGCAAGTAGCGATGCCGCACCCGGACTCTCGGATACATCCACACTATCGTCGAAAGCCTCCCACTTGAGGCAAGTATCTGATACATTTTCCGATCAGCAAAGGAACATTGTACACCTTTGGAACAAGCAACGGTTTGATCCTCAAGCTCTACGCGAAGCGCTTGAGAAGATCCCAGCCATTTTTGATCCTGAAAGGTCGAGCCTGCACGAAGACGTGAGAACAGCATCCACAACACCGGAATGGTTGAGCGCTAAAGAGAATACTTTTTCACAACCAAAGCCCCAGTCAGACCCAGAACGAACTCTGGCTGATATTCCCCTACTTCTACTGCCTCCAGCCGCACTCCGGAGATCAGACAGCAAGTCGCACACAAGGTCCCACTCCACTCCCATACCAACCACAACGCCCAACAACATATCGGTACGAGAAGATGATTCTAAGCGACGGCAAACGATTGATTTTACCTTCCCTCGTGTAACGCCGTCCTTGTCCGAGCATCCAGCTTTCCGACATAGAGCCTGGGCGCCTCCAGAGGAGCTAACAGTAGACCTCCACCCTGCCCTTCGCCCAATGACACCGGTACTCCGACCGCGGAAATCCGACTCGAAACCACGTCCATGCTCACCCTTTGCGCTTATGAAGTCGCAGCGAGCAAACGCCAAGCAAGACTCTAACCGCCTGTATACTCGGAGCCCAGGAAATTCCGTCTCTAGCCACGATACAACTTCCACGTTTCTACTGGGCCCAAGTCATGACTACTCCTTTGCCCATTCTCCAACTGTAAGCAGTAGCAGCAGCAGTACCGTACTCACGCTTCCCCTCCAAGGAACCGACCCCCTACCCTGGACTGAATCCCCCTCTTCATTCTCGCCCTCCCCAATCGCCCTCACGATGCCTATAACCCTGGACTCCAACGACATACCACCTTCACCCCAACAAGAACGAGACCAAGACCAAGAACAAGACCAACCACAACCCCAATCATCTCCCCTCCCCTCCCTACGCACACCCCGTCCACCGTCCGCCTCCTTCTTCTCCGCCTCCCTCTTCCACCACCAACACGAATCCACCATCACGACCACCAGCACCAGCACCAGCTCCAACACCACCATCCAACCCCCGACATCCATCTTCGCCCTACCCCCCTTCCCGCCGCCCTCACCGCGCGACAAAAACCGTAAAAAAGCCGGAAAGAAGGAGAAGAAGAAAGCGGAGAAGACGAATAAGGATGCAAAGGCTAATAACTATATAAAGGCAAAGAACAAAAGAGAAAAAGAAAACGACGGCGAAAAAAGCTGGACGGTACTACTGGGTATGGCCAAGATGCAGAGATTGGGGGCAAAGTAAACGGCAGAGTGAGAGGCTAGCGAAGTTTTTTCTGTAAAGTCTTTTTTTTCTTTCTCTCTCTCTTCTTTTCCTCACTAAGAAACGATGTAGTTTTAGTACGTTGTTCTCGTTTTCTTTATATTTACTAGACATATATACCCCTCTCTCGTTACATTTTATAATTCCTTAGATCACTCGTTTCGGTCTGGCAGAAGTATATATTTCTTTCTCTTAAATGAATTACTTTACCTTGTTTTTTTTTCTATTTAGCATATTGGATACAGAGGTGCTCGCACACTTGGGAGAATCACACATCACAACTGGAAAAAGTAATTGTGTCTGATCTAGTAGCAAACGCAAAGAAAATCACAAACTTTTTGCCAAGATAAAGATTGGTCTATAGATGCCATCTTAAACTATCAGAAAAACGCAAGCTCCTTGAGCACACTGCCTCAAGTGTCATACCTCATGACACGGACTTGCACAAGCCATGACTTGTTTACTATTATTATACAAGTATCTCTAACTCCCACCCTACTGTGTCTCACGTACAACCTTGTCAACAGCCTTTGCAAAGTAGTCAATGTTGTGAGAGTTGAGGCCAGCCATGGAGATGCGGCCGTTCTTGGTCATGTAGACGTGCGAGTCCTCTCGGATCTTCAGCACCTGCTTCTCGGTCAAGCCGGTGAAGCTAAACATGCCAATCTGGTCGGTGATGTGGTTCCATGTGCCGGGTGTACCCATTTCTTCAAGCTTGCTGCGAAGCGCTTTGCGCATTTCCTTTATGCGACCAGACATGGTGCGGAGGTTCTTTTCCCACTCAGCAAAGAGCTCAGGGTCATTGAGAACCGTCGAGGCGATGCGGGCGCCGTATGCGGGAGGGTTTGAGATCTCGGAGCGCTGGAGAATGGCAAGCTGGGAGGCGATGCGGGTAATGGTGGACTCGGCGTCAGACGAGGGCGCGGTGACAAAGTGGAAGCAGCCCGCACGCTCGCCGTACAGACCAAAGTTCTTTGCGTACGACTGAGCGATGCACATCTCGAAGCCCTGCTCGACGAAGTAGCGGATTGCCCAGCCATCGGTAGCAAGGTCGCCAGAAGCGAAGCCTTGGTATGCAGTGTCAAAGAAGGGGAAGTGCTTCTTTGATCGGATTACGTCGGCAATCTTCTTCCACTGATCTTGGGTAGGGTCGACGCCGGTGGGGTTGTGGGCACACGCGTGCAGCACAATGATGCTGCCCTCGGGCGCATCCTGGATGGCGGCAATCATGCCATCAAAGTCCAGGCCCTTTGTCTCCTTGGAGAAGTAGGGGTATGTCTTGTGTCCGATGCCGACATTGGAGAAGATTTGGAAGTGGTTGGCCCATGTTGGGTCTGAGAAGTAGACGGTGCGCTGGGTCTGGGGCTTGTAGAACTTTGCGAGGAACAGGGCGCCCAAGTGCACGGCACCGGTACCGGAGATGGTTTGTAAGCTGGTGACCTGTGTGGGGTGAGCTCAGGCCAGGGCGTGGTGGTGTGAGATGTGCTTACCCGCTTCTCTCTGATGGCGGGGCTGTCACCGCCAAGAACCAGCTTTTGCGAGGCGGTTGTGAACTCGGACAGGCCAGCAATGGGCAGGTACTCGTGGTTGAGGTTGGGGTCGTTGCGCAGTCGCTCATCGGCCTAGGCGGAGCGTGTTAGTATACAGCAGGCGACGAGTGATGAAGTGGACGCACCATCTTGACGACGGGCAGAATCCAGGGCTTTGCATTATCGTCTCTGTAGGCGCCAATGCCCAGATCGACCTTGTTTGGGTGCTCGTCGCGGCGGAAGGCGGCCATCAGGCCAAACAAGGGGTCCTCGGGCGCCTGAGGGACGACATTGGCGTCGAAAGCGGTGGCAGCCATGGGTTGGATGTGTGAGGAGATTTGGGTGAGGCGGGTTTGGGAGGTTGTGACGGTGGAGGAGGAGGGAGAAGGAGGGAGAGGAGATGAGGCTGGCATGGCTGCGACTGCTCTCCCACGTTTACGTTTCAGCGGCCGAGCAGAGGAACGCCGCGTCTGCCCGCGCTAACCCCCGCAGTTTTGCTTTGTCGGGGAGGCGAGTGGCTGGAGAGGCAGTGCGGAGAATGGAGACGGGACAACGGGGAACGGGAAGATGCGAGCGAGCGGCCGGGTGGACGGACACATGGATGATATATAGTCACTCTGGCCGTCATGCTCTGCTCGGTTGCTTCGGCGCAGGGTCGTGTGAGCAAGCCAGCAAGCCGAGGCACATGTCGTCTCGCCCTGACCATGATGGTGATGTCAACTCGTCGTGCTTCTCACATGCCTCCGTTTCCCTCCCGTCCCCATACCGGTTTGCGGCAGTCTACTGTAGGTACTAGTCATGGACCGCGGTGGGGCGTGTGGCTGCTGGCGGGCAGGGCTGGAATTGCTACTTGGAGCCATTCGGTCCACTCAGCGCGCCGGAAACTAACGGGACGTCTTCACGTATTCACATGTTGGGTATCTATGTACACACGGCTACACACTACGCACTACACACTCATACAAACAAGTCCCACAGCACTAGACTGGCGCAGAAGACGCTCGTTGCCCAAAATACCTTTTGCGCCGTGCTGCCCCGCTCTGTTGCCCGCTTGAGCTCCTTGTTGCCGCTCCCCACGTTCTCCTGCGTATTGAGCGAGTCCTCGACCAGCTGATCAATGTGTGCTGCCTGCATGCTGAGGTTGCTTGCCAGCGTCGACTGCAGCTCCGAGATCTCCGTGAGCGACTTTTCCGTGGCGCTGTACGGCGGTTAGCACGCGGCTCGGGCATATCCACACACGACTACGTACCGGATCTTGTCAAGCTGGTCCTCGTACTGCTTGAGCATGTCTTGGTTCTCCTGCGCAAACAGCTGGAGCTGTTCCGGATCCAGCTGCTTCTCCACCACCGTGTTCGGCTCGTCTGGCTGGTACGATGGCTTCTCTCGGTAGTCTGTCGAATGACTGCCACTCATGTCGCTGTAGTCGGCCATGGCCGGCCCCGTGGTCCTTGTCTTGTACAGTACGCTCTTGCTCTTCTCCACCTCGCGCTTGAGCCTAATCTCCATCATGTCGCTCTGGAAGCGCCCGCACTGCTCGAGCTGGTTCTGCAGCGACCATATTATGCCCTCTCGATGCGCCTTGATGGTGTTTGCCTTGGCCTCTTCAATCTCCTCCTCCGGACTCTTGGCCGTAATGGCCCCGCCTGCGGCCCATCGTCCCAGCGCACCAAGGCCCTGCCTCGCACGCTTCTTCAGCGCAATCTGGCTTTGGGCTGCCTGCCGCGCCTGCTCGGCTATCGACAATCGCTTGATGGCGTCGTTGAGCTGGTGGATCGACTGCTTCGCCTGGAAGTCAATCTCGGTGCGCTGCGCATCGCTCAAGTACTTTGAGTCCTTGTCCGCGGCAGACGCGGCGCTGGTGCGTGCCAGCTGTTTTCGGCGGGGCGGGTTTGCGGTAGAGAGATAGCTTTGCCGTATAGACTTGAGTTCGGTGTGCAGCTTGGTAATGTGCGTCCGCTGTTGCTGTTAGCTGGTGTCGGGACAAGGTGCGGCGGGCAACGTGGCCTACAATGCGGTACGCCTCTTTTACAAAGTCATCGAGCGCCTCGACCCGGAACTCAAACGGCTTGATTGGCGGGGCATTGTGCTTGGCAAGCACCTGGTTGAACGCGGGCGTGATGTCCATTGTGTTGAAGAACAAGCAACTTGCTCGTGTGGAATGACGCTGATCCCCGCGGGAATGCCAAGGCTCCTCACTGCATACCATCCACGTGCCGGCCAATGACGCACCGCTGCACTCGACATGGCCCGTGTACTTTTGCATGTGTAGCAGCCGGGTGCCTTTCCTTCTTGCTCAGCTCATGCTTGCATTGCTTGCCTCGTTACTCACCGGTCTAGCCAAACGTACCGCCCCATGTGGCCTGCATCAGAAGACGTTCTCGAGGGCTGAGCCCTAAATCGCCCCAAACGCCACGTCTGGACTTCCGATTGGACCCGGAGCACTCATCATCTCACGACTACCCGCCATCAGGTCACGAATGGCCTGGCAGAATGACTGGATGCCCATGTCTCCTCCGGGTACCACCACTGTGCCTACAACACCGGTTGTCTAGCCTCTGGCTTTGGACAAGGCATCATTCGCCGTGTGAAACCTGCGGGTAGTACCAGCCATGACCAGCACCCTCAGCTTGTACTTAGCCTGCCCAATGACTGCTCAGCTGCAAGACAGCCTTCTCCCCTGAGGGCTCAACATGCTGGGTGCACTACAACAAGTGCTCCTGCCCGTTTGTATATTGCTGTCCTCGCGTGCTCTACTGGGCTACCTTTACACACAAAACAACATGCGCTTGGCCACCAACCTCCTCTCTGTCCTCGCCTCCGCTGCCATGGCTGTGTCGGCCACCGTCAGCATACGTGACGACGTTGCCTGTACCCCTGCGTCTTACACCATCTCTAACTATACCCTGACCATCTCGCCCACCTCTGGCAGCGTCGACTTCGACTTCAAGTCGACCTTTCCTTCATCTGCTACCATCGCCGACTCGGTCCAGAACGGCGCCCACTGCAGCGCCTCGGGCGCCTCTGTTCCCAACAGCAACGAATGTCAAGTCGCCAACCGGCGTCTTCTCTTTGATCTCCGTGGCCCCCAGGAGCAGGCCTACTATCAGATTACGCATACCTGGTCTTGCAACGGGTATGTCTCGTGCTTTGAATGCCTTGGATACGTCTTTGTTGAATCTGCTATTGTTGTTTTGCTCGTCCGTAGCCCCAACTAACAATCACAGCAACAGCACTTGGCTTTCGGGCAATGCAGTCAAGGTCGACCCCCTCACCTGCCGTACCGATGGCGACAAGCGCATCTGTACCGGCGGCCCGGTGACTTTTGCGCCTCAGAATGTGCGCAAGATCTGCTCGACTCCTACCTGTTAGTTGTCATGTCAAGCACAATAAGGGACGTGCCTAGACATAAACATGAGCAGAAATAGGTAAATTTATAAAGTGATCCATTCCGGCCGTAAACAGGCATAGGGTGCTTTGCAGCGGGAAGTACGGATAGACCGAAAGTATTGTCCTTATTATGGACATGTAAAAGCCGCTGAAAAGAGCGTGTCTGGGAATTCAGCATAGTCAACCAAACATGGCTTCTTCCTTCTCTTTCATACCGATATAATCTCCCGTGCAAAAAATCGTCTCCCCACCACAACTCACCACCACCTTGCTCCGAAAATCTTGGGCGCAACCCTATCCCTCTTCTGACCCGCCACCAAGTCAATTCTCTGGTGGCCTTTGACATCTACCGCCAGCGTCTCATACTCGTACTCGGTCTGGCTCGGCCGCTTTGTCAAATGCACATGTACCACGCCTTGTCCCAGCGGGCCCTCGACATAAAACTTGAAGCGCAAGTGCTCGGTGCCCCACTTATCCGTCTCCTCTGTGCTGCTAATATATCGATTGCGCGCCCACCGCGACCACGACGCCTCGCCGTACGCCGCGATTTCCGGTCCCGGTCCCAGTAGTTTCTGGCAGCGCGCGTCGGCGCGCACCAGGCTCGTTGCGCGGTTGAAATAGGCTGTCTTGGACGAGGGGCTGAAGACGTCGGAGAAGAGGAAGTACCCTACGCCGGCCTGTACCATAGAAAAAGAAAATGTGTTAGCTTGTGTCTGTTCTTCCAAACCAAAAAAAAAAAAAAGAATGCTGTGGGAATGACGTACGGTTGCTAGTATGCCTACCACGACTACGGCTAGATTGGCGCTTTGTTGCGTTGTTCGCACAACTTTTTCTCCTGGTGAGAGGTCCGACCAGCGGACTTGACCCGTGTCGCCTGTCAGCGAGATGGATTTCCTTTGCGGCCGGGGCGGTGGGTTGCTGGTTGACGTGTGTGTCGCTTGGACATTGCTTGTCGAGGACAAGGCTTTGCGCCCGAGTTGCGCCCGTCGACTGGATGCGGGTTGGATGCGTGGGAGGAGGAGCGTGGGGCGCAGCAAGGCAATTGCCTCTGCTGGTCTGTATACGGCCGTCATTGTGGTCTTGTATGTATTGGCTGCGAAGGCAGTGTCAAAGTGAGGCGGGGCTGATGCGACTGAGCAATGCGGAGTCGGAGATCCCGTGTGACGGCGGAGGTGGGAATGCAGCCAAGGCCGAGGCTGCAGGTCGGTCGGTGGCGGCGGTCCCTGGAACGGAACCAACGAACGAACTAACTTTTGGTATCCAGCATCGCAGTACACTGTCACGCACACTCGCTATCCCCTCTTTTCCACGCCCTCACGCGACTGATTCGGTTCTGGTTCCATTGGGGGGAAGTTGAGCGCCAGACAGGATGAGTTCGAACAAGAAGAGTAGCCTCACCGGCTATCTTCCGGATATCCTCATGGCAGCTGCAGCAGTACGTGTCCACCAGTTCAATGCGCCGTGTCCTCTTCTGCCTCCAGTTGCTCTCCAAGAGCATGTCGAGAAACAAGCTTACCCCCGAGATAGCCATTAATAGCCTACTTTGTCATCCGCAACTTGCTCACGCGCCTCGATCCTGAAGCCCAACAAAAAGAAGAAGCCCGCGCCAAAGCCACGGCCGCAACACGCAAACTTGACGCCATTCTCACGAGCAAACGTCGGAAAAGTTATAGCGAGTACGACAGCGAAGATGAAGACGAGGCGGATTCGCGGCATAGACGCCCACGGATACAAGACTTGAATTTGAACACGTACGAACAAACCATTGCCATGGAGGTAGTTGCGCCCGAGGAGATTCCCGTGAGCTTTGAGGGTAAGTTAAGAGATTCCATGGATTGGCAACTGGACGACGGCGGGCACCCACATGTACATGTTTTAGAAGAGAGAGTAAAGGTGGTCTGAATGATGGCAACGACTGACAATATGCAGATATCGGCGGTCTCGACTCCATCATTGAAGAACTCAAGGAATCTGTTATATACCCCCTCACAATGCCCCACCTCTACGCGCACAGTTCATCGCTCCTCAGCGCACCCTCTGGTGTCTTGCTCTATGGCCCCCCTGGATGCGGAAAAACGATGCTTGCCAAAGCCCTTGCACACGAATCTGGCGCTTGCTTCATCAACCTGCACATCTCGACGCTGACGGAGAAGTGGTACGGCGACAGCAATAAGCTTGTGAATGCCGTCTTCAGTCTGGCGCGAAAGCTGCAGCCCAGTATTGTGTTTATCGATGAGATTGATGCAGTACTTGGACAGCGGAGAAGCGGAGAACACGAGGCTAGTGGTATGGTAAAGGCTGAGTATGTCTCCCTTTACTCTTGCGGCGATACAAGGAAGAAGTACAGTAACTAAACCCTACCAGATTCATGACACACTGGGACGGACTCGCCTCATCCACATCATCAGGGACATCCGACCCTCAACGCATCTGCATTCTGGGCGCCACAAACCGGATCCAAGATATCGACGAAGCCATCCTACGCCGTATGCCCAAGAAATTCCCCGTCGCCCTCCCCTCCGCCGCCCAACGCCACAACATCTTCTCCCTCATTCTCCGCGGTACAAAAATCGACACCCAAAACTTCGACCTCAACTACCTCGTCCGCGTCTCGGCCGGCATGTCCGGCTCCGACATCAAAGAAGCCTGCCGCGACGCAGCCATGGGCCCCGTGCGCGAGTACATCCGGCGCAAGAAAGCCGACGGCACCCTACGCGGCAGCAAAGCCGTCAAAGCCGCCGACGTGCGCGGTCTCCGCACCGAAGACTTCTTCGGCAAAGGAAAGGGCCTGCGCGACATGCACAACCTCGACGAAACCAGAGAGGAAATGAATGAGCGCGTCAGAAGTAGAGTTCATACGACCGAGGAAGAGGACGAGGTCGACGACGATGACGACGACGAGGTATCAGAAGCGGCGACTATGTCTGCGGCTGCTACCGAGGAAAGCCAGTATAGTAGCGAACCGGGCTATCAGCCGAGTCGTGGTGCTTCTTCGGCTGCTGCGTCGTCGTCGACGCGGGATAGGATTGACGAGAGGGATGCAGTGGTAGCGAGATGAGTGGGTTGAGATTATTCCCCCTCTTCTTCTTTTTTTTTTTTTAAAAAAAAAAAAGAAAATGTACAAAGTATACCGAGAAGTTGGATAGGCGAGCGGGCGGACGCGGGGTTGTGCAGGGACAGTCTCAGGGGAAGGAATGGCCGAGACGGCGAAACCCCAGGAAAGAGAAGAAACGGCGAAACGGCGAACCAATATCCCACTGTATTATGCCCCCCTCACATGAATGAGAAAGAAAGAGAGAGAGGCTAAGAGAGCGAGGAAATGACTGCATCATGTTATGTTATGTTACAGTGTGTTGTGTATATTGTTTTTTTTTTCTGAACTTACTCTCTCACATACCTCTCACATGTATACAAAATACGTACATACGAACGACAAACACTGGCGAAAAAAAAAACAGTTGATATTTTTATGACTAGATATAGAAGTAGGAATGGAAATGGGGAGTTGGGCGTTCTTCTTTCTAAATCTCTACATGTCCTTCTGGAAAGGAACACAAACGTTCATTTGTTTCGATTTCAAGAACGACGATATACGTACGTACAACCCAGCTAGACTCTCCTCTCTTCTCTAGCCGTATGCACATTATTCATTCTCTAGTAGCTCCCACACTCAATAAGAATAGGCAGACTACTTATTTTGCACATCATAAAAAAATCCCATGACTTGTCCCGTTCTCATTCTTCATCCTCCTCTTCCTCATCGTCATCATCATCCTCCTCCTCTTCCTCCTCAGCCTCCTCCGCACCCGCCGCAATCTCCTCATCTGCGTCCTCCGCCTCACCCTCGTCTTCCTGAACAAGCAGATCCTCAACTGTTCCTCCCTCCTTCTCCAGCCTCAGGTACTCGTCCCACTCGGGGAACATCTCGGCGTCGCCCTCGCCATCCTGAGGCGGTGTTCCCAGTAGCCTGGCCACCTTTGTCTTGTTTTCCTTTTCCAGCGACGCTTTCCACTGCTTGACGAGGCCGGCCGTCGTGCTAGGCTTGTATGTTTGTGAAAAGAGGACGGCCTCGGCAAAGCGGTTCGTCTTGACCAGAAGGTCAATGCAGGCCTGCACGTCGCCAACCTGCCAGAGCGCAGAAAAGGCCACATTGTTTGCAGTCGTGCTTTCGGCCAGAGAGGCCAGTTCCCTTAGGCCTGCTGTGTCGGATGTGGCGCTGTAGAGAAGTAGCAGCGAGCCCAGATCCTTGGCTTTGACAAAGCATTCTTGTGCGAGCTGCAGGTCCCAGTTGCTGAGCGCAGCATCGCCAACCGTCTTCCACTTGTGCTCGGTGTCTTGCTCCCGAGCAATAGAGACGGCTTGCTGAAGGTCACCTAGAGACAAGGCGAGGTCAAAGCGATGTTCTGGATCCGTGGCAACCTTTAGTGCCATCTCCTTGTATCCCTGGCCTTCCAAGAAGCGGGCAATCTTGTTGTTCTGGTCTTTGGGAACCGACGGTAGAGTCTCCTCAGCAGCCTCAAGATCACCACGAAGGATGAGCGTCTGGTACTCAACCACAGCCAGGGACAGAGCAAACGAGACGACATTGACATCCTTGTCGGCAACGTAGATTCTCGAGTCACGTGGCAGGTATCCAAGGACATAGTGGGGCGAGTCAAAGTGTGAGATGGTGTATGTCTGGTCGCCGACAAGGTAGTTGAGGCGGTTCGTGCTGTTTGTGTAGATGAAGCAGTCTCCGACCCATGTACCGGTGCGAACGCTGTGATTTTGTTAACCTTGGAATCCATGTAGTATATACCAACGTCGACATACCTCTCGTTGATGTCGCACACGACTTCAAATGCAGACTCGGCGCCATCCTCATCCACCTCGCCGTTCTGCACAGCCTCAAGGTAGTTCTCTCTTGAGTAACGCAAAACGTAGAATGTGTCTTCCGTAGCCAAAGTCACGAGCTCGCCGCTCTCAGACCAGAACACGTTGTTGGGCTCGACTTCTATTCTTCGGACCAAAGCTCCAGTGTCCCAGTCGAACAGACCGATGCCGCCCTGTCCCTTTACACCGAGAAGAACACCACCGCTCAGGCCGTCTGCAGAGAAACCAACGTTGAGCACACTTCGCTCTTTAAAGTTGCGGAAGATCTTGACGCTGGTGGACGACTCCCGAATGGCGTAGTCCTTGTCGTGTTCTTTCGAAGCCCAACAAAAGTCCATGGCGGAACCAAATGCCTGATTACGTAGAGCAAGCGCAGTGTAAATAATGTACTCGCCGTCACCGCAGACAGCCACAAAGCGTCCATTTGGCGAGTGAAGTAACGCCTGTGGATAGAGCTCGGTCGAGCCAAGGTCTTTGCTAGGAAGAGTGAGTCGTTCGCCATCCTTGAGCTGTTCACTGCCTTTGATGACGGTGGTGAGAATATCATTGTTCTTCGCCCAGAGCAACTTTCCACTACCGTCCATACTGACTGCCGGCTCCTCGCGGCCCATGGTGATGACAACGGCGCCATCATCGAAACCGAGCGCAATGCCGTTCTTGCCCTTCTGGTATGACACGCACCATGCGCGCTCCAACCCGTAGTTCAACGACTGTTCTAACCGGTAGGTTGACGAATGCCAGATCTTAATGGTACCATCTTCGGATCCCGAGACAATGACGGGAAGCTCTGGATGGTAGACGGCGAAGCTCACGTTCGAAGTGTGGCCCTCAAGTGTCGCAATGAGCGCCTTTGTGGTGTAATCCCAGACCTTGACTGTTCGGTCGTCGGAGGTGGTGAGCAGATATGGCTTATCCGACTGGGGATAGTAATCAATGAAGTTGACACCCTTAGTCTCGTGCGCCTCGAGAGTGAAGTTGGGCGTCGGACTGCCGAGGGACCATATCTTGACGGTCCTGTCAAGACAGGCGGAGGCGAATGTGTTGGGGTCCTTTGGGTTTATGGCAATGCCCATAACGTAGTGCTGGTGGCCAGCAAACTCTTGCACACCTAGTACATGTCAGTACCAGCTCTTTTGCCGAACAAACCCTTGCACATACACTTCCATGACTTGTCCCAGTCCCATAGCTTTATTGTCATGTCATCCTGTGCCCGTGTTAGCCTAATCCATGTGTTGCTTTGGGAAAGTGCCACCCACACTGGCGGTCAGGACAAAGGGCTGTGTTGGGTGAACGGCGATGGCACGAATATAATCGGGATGTGCCTCGAAAGATGTGACTTTCTCCGAGGTGTTGTAGTTGTATACGCGCAGTTGGAAATCGTCAGAACCTGCATTGGCGCATGTCAGCTCCGTGTCTTGGGGTTATGGACGGCTGCCTCCTACCTGCCACTATCCAGTTCTTTCGGGCAATGAAGCGACCGGCGCGGACGGGTACGTCGGTGAGCTCGAACGTCTTGACGATCGATTGCGTAATGTATGACCAGATGTGAACATGTCCTGTTCTTGTCAGCGCTTATCCATGTCGTGGTAGATCCTAGGCTATGCATACCGCTGTACAGGGTGGTGAGAATCCATGGCTCCGTTGGGTGAAAGTCTTTGGGGCTGTTTAGTAACGGCCAATTCTGAAAGAGGTACAATCCCTACCGATGCCTGCAGCGTGTCAGTTCAAGTTCCAGTAGCTCATGCGCATTTCAAGTCCGCTTACCCTTGACACGCTCTGAGCGCGCAAAAAGCTGCCTCTATAGCCGCAGTCAAGTCAGCAATGTCATTCCCTTATTCAGGCATGCCAATTGCGTCTTGCGTCGTACCTTTACGTCTAACCGCATCTTCGTAGCTCAGCTATGTATGTTTGTGGAGGGGTGGGTTATGGGAACGTGGCTTTAATAGCCAGTCCGTGCAATCGCAGGGCAGACACCGAAGGGGGCTCGAAGTGCTTGCGGACACCGGGGTTGGCTGTGTATGGAAGCGGAGAAAAGAGTGAGGGCTAGACGTCGAAGGGCTGCGTGGTAACGTACCTGGTATCCGCAATGTGTTCGAGTCGGCGGAGCTGCGCCAAGACCGCGACAGGGTTCAGGCACTATTTCCCAACGTGGCAGGTTCTGCAGGCCATAGAAATCAGACGAAACGCGCGACACGACCGCCTTTGCTGGTTGCACAGCATGAAACTGTCTGAAGGTGCAGTGAATAGGCAAGTAGAAAACAAACCTAGTCGTTCAACAGGGTTTTCGCACAATCGCCCTCTCAGCGTCACACAGCCGTCGAATGGAAGTCACAGGCTTACACCCAAGCTTATAATACACTCAATCACCATGTGATAGACTTATCCAATTGATAAATTTTTCTCAATTCTCGCCTACAACTATTTACTTGGAACAACAACCTCCCCACAAGTGCTCCCTCATTATCCATGCATGCGCGACGTATGATGATTGCAGTGGACTTCATACCAAGAGTCTTCTATTCCTGGCATACAGTAGCCACCGCGTCCATCGACAAATCGAACAGAGGAAAAAAACGGTCTAGCTTTTCCGAAAGCATAGACTGGTATCTTAGAAGAGAAATACAACGAAATGAAAAAGAAATGATAAAACTATGTTAAAGTATAGTGTAAGCTTTATGACGGTCTTAACGAGAGTGTCCGAACAGGAGTGACGACAAGATGAGAAGAAAATTTGAGCAGCTAGACGAAATACGCATGCTAGCTTGGATGAGGTCGGTGCGAGAGGTGGATGCGGACATGTTGATAAAGCAGACAACCGTAATGTAAATACATCAAATGGCATCAGACGTGTGCGGTGGCTTGGTACGCAACCAGCGTCCGGTATATGGTACAATCACATGGTGAGAGTGCCGGGAAATCGACAGGCCTTAGTTCCAGCCAAGGGAGTTTTCAGCCATGACGGGGGCGGAGATTTGCTGAGTCCTGACGCTGCGTCCTTGGCTGGTGCTGCTGCCATGACTGCCTCGACTGCCCGGCGTCATGCGGCCATTGCGGGCGCCGTGCATCCACGCAGCCGCACCACCGGGGATGGAGCCAAACGTGTTACGGCCTGTGCTAGGCACAGAGCTGGACCGTTGGTGACCCATGCGCTTGTTCCTGTATCGGCGGGCAACGAAGAACATAGCAGTACCATAGGCAATGGCTCCGACAATGGCACTGCTAGCAACAATGGCACTGGTCGAGTTTACCTTGCGGCTGGCACCAATGTCTCCACCCATTGCACCACCGTTGCCGGAACCACCATTGGTGGATGTAGAATCACCACTACCAGAAGAACCGGCACCAGGGCCGTCGGCAGGGAGATTGCCAGCGGGAAGCGGGCATGCAGTGTTGATCAGGTTGGTCAAAGCGTTGACGGTATCGTCCTTGTTATGCCAGAAGGGATCAGCAGGATTGCGAAGCTGAGCGGCAAGCTTGGTCTGCAAATCTGCGGGAATGGTGAACATGGCCAGCGTGGTAATGAATCCAGAGTACTCCATTGTGTTGAGGGGCTTCAAGCCGTAGTTCTTGACCTCGGATACTGAGATGTTGAGACCGTCGGCAATGGCGATTGGCAGGTAGTGGAAGATTTGCTGTCCGCCATCGTTGGCAGAGACGAAGGGATAGTTGAGCGGCCACTTGAAGCACACTTGGCCAACGAAGCTGTTCTGAGGAACCTCGGCAGGAACACCTCCAGGGGGTGCAATCATCCTTGGCAAGCTTGACGGGATGGTACTGGCAGTAGGGCTAGCAGTGGGAACTGGCATTGACGATGCCTCGACAATGATGCTAGTACCAACGACCAGGGAAGTTGCGCTATCAGTGGCCGTCGCTGTAAGAGATGCAATTGGCGAGGGGCTGCTTGTGGGAGATGGCTTGACTGGGATGACGAGTGATGCGGATTGGCTGCGGTCCGGCGAAGGAGTTGGCGAAGGAGTAGACGAGGGAGTCTCTGATGCGGGTACTGGAGTAGAGACGACTGGCGTGGAGACGACTGGTGCTGAAGACGCCGAGCCTGTGCCAACAGATGCGGTAGGGAACACGCTCTGGGTAAGGTTGGCAGAGCTTTGGGGAAGCAGAGTGGGTGTAGTACTGCTTGGCGGGGCCGTCGACGATACCTCTTCAGATGCTGGCACACTCAAAGACTGGCTGCTCAGAGGCGTACTGGTGGGCGTTGCCGAGGTTCCAACTGAACCGCTGCCAGATGGCGTGATGCCTGAGACTAGGGATTGCGAAGGCAAGACACTACCAGAGCTTACCGCCGAAGGCGAGATGCTGGCTGTGGGCACAGAGACGGTGGAAGAGAGAACTTCAGAAGTAGGTACACCAGAGGACGAGAGAACCTCGGAGGTTGGTACACCAGAGGATGAGACGACTCCAGTGGGGGTTGGCACGACACCGGTTGGCACAACACCCGACGAAGGGAATACTCCAGAAGATGACAGGGCACCAGTAGGTACCATTCCCGACGATGGCAGCACACCAGAAGATGGGAGAAGTTGCGACAGCAAGCTCGAGAGGCCGGTAGGAATGATGGTGGGCTCACTAGTAGGAATTCCAGAACTAGCAGACGACAGTAGCGAAGAAACTATCGTAGGACGCAGACTAGCATCGCCAGCGGTAGGGGTAGGTGCGGTCACACTAACACCAGTACCAGAAGGCGAGATGCCAGGCAGGCTGGACAGAACCGACGAGCTTGCGGGCTGAGCTGACAATCCGGAGCTTGTGGCGGCGGCCTCAGAGGTAGGAATAGCTCCCGAGCTCAAAGGCTGAGATGGAGTGGGAGAAACAGATCCTTGAGTGCCGAGAGCAGTAGTGATTCCAATGACGATGCCTGAAGATGGAGTTGGCGATGCTGAGCCGGAGAGCGACGCAGGAGCGCTGGTAGGAAGGACGACAATATCAGGAATTCCTCCCGTGGAACCAGCACTAGGGCTAGGTGTGGGGAGGACGACAATGTCGGGAATACCGCTGCTAGAACCGACGGGGCTGCTGGTAGGAACAACATCGGAAGACCCGCTAGCAGAACCAACACTAGGGCTAGATGTGGGAAGGATGACAATGTCGGGGATACCGCCAGTAGAGCCGAGGATTGGGCTGCTTGTAGGAAGGATAACAATGTCAGGAATGCCGCCAGTGGAGCTGACAACGGGGCTGCTTGTAGGAACAACAGCATTGGACTCGCTAGCAGAACCAACACTAGGGCTAGATGTGGGAAGGATGACAATGTCAGGAATGCCGCCAGTAGACCCAAGGATTGGGCTGCTTGTAGGAAGGACAACGATGTCAGGAATACCGCCAGTGGAGCCAAGTTTAGGGCTGGGAGTAGGTGTTGGCTGAGGGGTGCTGTCTGAGGTCGACTCGCTCGCTCCTGGGACAATGAAAGGACCGAGGAAACTTGACGATTGGACCGTGGTTGGTGCCGCAGAAGTGACAGGTGCTGCAGTGGGGGTCACTACGACGTCAGGAATGCCACCGGTAGAGCCGGGTGCAGACTGGACTGGCGAAGAGGGTTGGACAATGACATCTGGTACTCCACCAGTCGATCCGTTGGTTGGCTCTGGCGATGGCGAAGGCGTTGGAACAACGTCAGGCGTCTGAGAGGACGACGGCTGGACAATGACATCTGGCAATCCACCGGTAGAGGCTGGCGCAGACTGGACCGGGGAGGAGGGTTGGACAATGACATCTGGCAACCCACCAGTCGGAGCAGATGATGGAGTTGGGCTCGGGCTGGCGGACGTGGGCTGGACGATGATATCAGGAAGCAGACCGGTAGAGCCGATGATGGGGCCAAGAATCGGGCTGTCGGACTTGTCTGTAGAAGACGGAGTTGGAGAAGCCTGTGGGGGTGAAGAGCTGGCGAATGTAGTTGTGGGTTCGACAACAGGTTCTGGCGAAGGGGTAGGCTTCGATTCGACAGGCGCTGGCGACGAGGTAGGCTGGACAATCACTGGGGGAACACCTCCTGTAGAGCCGACGGATTTGGATGACGGAGCAGGCTGTGACTGTACTGGCTCTGGCTGGGGCTCAACAGGCTCTGGCGACGGAGTTGGGCTTGATTTAACAGGCTCTGTCGACGATGTAGGCTGGACAACGACTGGAGGAAGACCGCTTGTGGAGCCGGCAGAGGATGATTGCTGTACAACGGTGTCGGTCGGTTGCTGTGTTGGGGGGGCGACCGAGGCAGGCGTCGAATCGGGCGCGGATGACGAAGGTGGTGAAGAGACCGCAATCGATGACGAAGCAGGGCTCGAGGACGAGGACAAAGCCGGGCTCGACGAGGGAACAACAGTGGAATTGGTCGGAAGTGGGGTTGTAACAACTTCCAAAGGAGGGTTGGATGTAGGATCCACTTCATTCGTGCTAACGAGCGGGTTCGAGGAGGACGCAAGCGCCGAGCTGTCAGAGGAGCCACGGAACAATGACTCGATAAAAGAGCTGAAGTCACGCGTCGTGAGGTGGCTGGACGACGAAAGGTGATCAGACGAGGTGAGGTGGCTAGACGACGACAGGTGCTCCGACGACGTAAGGTGGCTGGACGACGTAAGGTGCTCAGACGACGTGTCTGGTGTCGAGGAGGATGGCGGCGACGACGAAGTGGAGGAGATTGTCGTGGTCGCGTTGGTAACAATTTGGCGCTTGATATGGCGTGGAAAGTAGTATCGAGGGTGGTTCCCAGTTTGTCGAGGGCCTGGCGCAGGCATGGCCTCAGCTGTGGTGAGCATCGGGCCTGAGCCCGACATGCTGGCCATCAGCAGGGCAGCCGCCCAAACAGTGGCAGATCGCGGCATGTTTTACGATTATGTCCCCGCACTGTGTATGATTAGGTGTCTTTGGGAGGGGGGCGGATAGTCGAAGACGAAATGCGTCGAAACCTTAGGCATGTCAGTCATGGCGGTCGCAGTGTGGAGGGTGGAGCGTGGTAAGGCATACTGTCAGGGTTATGGTAAACGAGTGGACTTGACGATTGTCAATGTGGGTAAAGAATGGACTAGACTGTCAAGGCAGCTAGGGACATGCAAAAGCACCAGCAACTCTTGTGATGGCGTCGTCGCAATGAATCTGGGGGCGTTGTCGCGGAGTCTAAGCCGGCATGTTTGACAGTGACGGGTTCTAGAAAACGGTTGGCACGTAGGTCGGACGCACGGTACGGACCAGCGTCAAGCGAAGTTTGGTAGACACGTGGAACGACGTCAACCAGACAGCAAGACTGCAGCAGGAGGAAAAAAAATCGGTCGCGACGGTTGGACGGGGCACGGTTTCCACAGTGCGCTCGAGAACAACGAGGGCCGGCGCAGCGAGGGCGGGCGGAGGCGAGGGTGCGACCGAGTGGAGTTGTTTTGTTCCTGGCTAACGGGGAGGCTTGCGCGTCGTGACTGGGTCCAGCGGGGCGCGGAGGGCGATTGGGCGTCTGGAGAGTGCGATGGCAAAAAGGAACGGCGGCGATGGCGACAGCGACAGCGACAGCGAAAAGCAAGGCTATTACGGGACAAGGGCTAGGTGCGATTCAAAGGAGCGTTGGTGATTCGGAGAATCGTAGGCGGAGAGAGATGTCGAGAGGGAGCGTGATGGCGCGCGGGCGAGACGGCGAGGCTTGTCGGAGGGTGAAGCAACGGGCGACGGGGGGAAGCGCACAGTCGGTGGGTATATGAGGACGCCCGGTGAGGATTGTCGGCTGAGGTCAAGGAAGAGTCGGCTTGGGGCAGAGAAGGAGAGAAGGGCAAGGGAGGGTGAAGAGGGAGAAGGGCCAGCGCGGGCGTAAGCAGCAGGCGCAGGAGCTGCAGGCGTCGGCCAGGCCAAAACGACGGCTTGCACCCTGCAGGGCAGGAGCGGGCGTTGCTCGTGACTAGTGGGGAAGCGAACTTCCGCGATGGGCAAAGGCAGGGTTTCGCGTGCATTCGATTCGATAGTGGCCAAATATAACGCCGCTTGCTCGACCGGGCGTAGTGCTGCGCCGCCGGCACGCTCTGAGGCTGGACGAGTGTGTGTACGAGTAAGGGAGAGTAGTGCGTAAGGTGATGGTGATGGTGATGGTGAGGATGGTGGTGAGGGTGAGGTAGGGCGTCTTCAGGCGTGCACTCCGTCTGCTGCAAGCCAGGCAGGCACGTTTCTGGGCATGCGTGCCGTGTATAGTGGCTACGCACATATGGACACATGGACTGTACAGTACAGGACATAGAGTATATTGCAGTTTGCGCGGGTTAATTTGCACTGGGCCATCAGGCCCTGGCCGTCGTGCAGGCGGTTGGCTGTGTGCTCAAACTGCACTAGCCAAGGGGGGGCACAATAACCCCAGCGGGCGACAGGACCGACTGCTCACGACGCGACAAGCAGCCAAAGTCTAGACATGGACGCGCCCGCAGATCTTGTCTCTCCCACCGGCCATGCCCTCGGCCTGCCACACTTTCTCTCTCTCTGTATGTGTCTGTGTCTGGCCTTGCCGGTGGGCAGGCCAGCCAAGGCCCCCTGTCGCCCTTCATTTCGGCATGACACGGGTCCCACCAGGCCATGGGAATGACGCTGATCCCTTCACCTCGACGACAGGAAACAATATCGCCCAACCTTCCCACTGGCCCGGCCTCGCTGACGTTGGTTTGCAACGTCTGCCCAGCCTGCACAACCTGGCGCCATGACTGTGCTGTGCTCGCCAGCCACGCATCCCTCGGATTATTTGCATGGTCATGGTACATACGCCCGGCGCAAGCCTCTCTGCCTCAGCAATGTACTTGGACTTAATACAAACAAACACGCCCCGTTGACATGTGCAACCCTTCAAGGTTCGCCCTAGACACAGCCGGCGGGTTTGGTCTTCTGCTCGCCGCTCCCAGCTTGGTGCCTCGTCCGCCTGTGTCGTGCGGGACATGGAACATGGATCAGCCCCTGTCTGTGCTCCCCCAGCCACGGCTGCAGTTCGGCTGCTAGCACCGGCTGCTGCCAGTTCGCCGCGTTGCTGTCCATGTACCGTCCATCCATAGCTGTCTTACATGTACAGTCTACGACACAGTATGACCAAAGCACAGAAAAACAAACCACTCCAGCCCGTTGCAAAACGTCTCGACATGAAAAAAGGCGCCCGCAGCCAGCAGGGCCCACTGCCAGCCGCCACTGCTGCATGGGGTTCTAGTCTTCATGCGACTTCCTTTTTCAGCGGCTTGGCAGTTGTATTGAATTCAGACGGCACCAACATATCCGCCTGACCACACACACTTCCACCACAACGGCTAGTCTTGTCCTGTTCTGTCTTGCTACAATGGACTTCGACCACCGCCCGAATCGTATTGTCCAACACCAACTCACCCCCGTATCTGGATCGACAAACCCGTCTTTGCCCTCATGCGCATAAACGTTTCGACCCACCCGCCCATGTTCAATACGCTATCCTCCTCTCGGCCATGCGCCATACCGTTCTTGCTCCCTCTTTCTCTGTCTGTCTTCATCAGCTGTGCTTATATGCTTCATGCTATGTATCGACGCCTTCGATGGTCGGCCTTTGGTCCACAGCCAATCCCTGCCATTTGTCTGACATGCAAATAGTACTTACATACATAGCACTATTGACAACACATGGTCCCATCTCGTCTAGGCAATTGCGGCTCGCTGTTGTTTCCTGTCAGACCCACAACCCACAGCCCCTTCCCTCGGTGCCAATGTTTGGATGCAATCTTTGCCGCCCTCGAAACATGATCTGTATCGCTGTCCCGCCACAAGTGGGGCCTGGTGGCGCCCATCAGCACCTCTCTCTTCATGCGCCGCTTTTTCCCTTGCACAGAACATTCCATGTACCATGTCTCAACCATTTTGCCCTTTCCCCGTCACCGGCACTTTGGTCTGCTAGCTGGCCGTAATACACGGCGTGGCGTTCGGCCCAATCAACTGCACTGCATGTAATCCCGTCATCCTTCGGCTCTCTCTAGAACCCGGGTTCCCAAGTTTCAGCTTCCCCATCCTACGCGCTTACTGCCGACCTGCCCTGCCTTGCTCTTAAAGTACTTTAATTACCTCTGAGCTCTTTGACCAGGTCCCTTCCTACCTATGAGGCAAAAAGAATAAAAAGGCTCGACTTGATCCCGAGAGAAAGGCAAAAAGGGGATTCCCCCTCCTCCGCCGACGTGCATACGTAACCGCTTATCACAGCCCATACGTGGATACTACCGATCCCAACGGCTCCCCTCACCTGAGTGCTGTTGCAGAAGGAACATGACGACAGAATTCCCCAAAGTGACCTGATGCTGCGCGCTGAAATCCCGTTTTTGGGTATAAAGTGAGAGTTCCAGATGCAATTGATGTGTTTAACCCTCGTATCCTCAACTCTCATCCCGTGTTGCGAATATATCCAATTGAAAAGGAAGGAAATGAACAGATACGAGAGGAAATGCTGTACATCGCTAGTCTTGTGGGGGTGTACTAGAAGTAGTAGTCATATAAATCTGTGAAAACAAGAAATAAATCATTTGGACTAACAGCTGCTAAGAAAAAATGACTTTTCTCGTCATCGTACTGCCTTGCCTATACGACTCTATTCCCCTTGTCCAACAAATTTATACAAATTGAGGAACAAAATTTCTCATTGCTAATGATACTACTACACACTTGATGTTTTACCTTCATACCATAAAAAGTTGTTATAAAGAGGTAAGAGTATCATCTACGCCAGTAATTTATTTTCTAAGAACCAACTTGTTCGTTTGCTCGAATATATTCTAGTTTAGTCTGTAGCGCTAGATGTGTATCTTATCTACCACGGATTTTGCTATAAGTAAGGATGTATGGCTAGCTTTGCAAAGGTACTACGCGTTTATAATGAATAGCAAGATAAGCATGTAATGTATTTTTAAAATTAGAGAAATGAGCTAGGGTTATTGTCGTATTCCATTCAAATGTCGTGTTGAGTTTTCCAGATAATTTTATCAATATGATAGGAAAATATCGTTTTATTTGGAATTAAGCACAGGGGTTAGGTATTCCTTGATAAAAAGGAGCTCCTGGGCATATCGAGGTAGATGGTGCTGGATGAATATTGCTGATTTTTATATGGCATCGAGGCTTGTAGAGGTTCTGGCTTGAGCATGAGAGGTGGTTTACGGCTTGGAGCACTAGTACCTGAAGGAGAATCTCCTGAGTATGACGTGTTCTGGTGCTATTTTGCTGAATAGTGATGGGAGGGATTTGCTAGGTGGAGATGCTATGCTTGTGTAGAAAGGAGGTTTGCTTGAAGTCCTAGGGGGGATGTGTTGAGGTGTGCGTTCCTTTTGTTAGGGTAAGATGAGTTGCAATTGTTTGGGATTGTATAGAATATAGGGCTGAAGTGTTTAGCGGTGATGTGTGAGGCATAGCTTCGTATGTTGAGGAATCGTGTTGTCACTAGACAACCGAGTCTTCTCTTAACGTTAGAACTCTTTCAAGGCTAGGAGAATATTTCAAAGCTATAGTCTTCAAAACGAAGCTATGTTTAATTGGATCTTTCGCCGAGTATGTAAGGAAGTCGGGTAGTAAGCTAGCATGCGAGGAGGGATGATCGGATAAGCTATTTAGTACTCGATTGTAGCAACTTGACTACGGCTTCACGCCCATTCTCAGCTGCCCACCAGAGCGGCGTCCGACCAGACCGGTCCTTAGGGTTGACGTCGACCTTGCCCGTCTCAAGTAGCAACTTGACTACGGCTCCATGCCCATACTCAGCTGCCCACCAGAGCGGTGTTCGACCAGACTCGTCCTCTAAGTCGACGTCGACCTTACCCGTCTCAAGTAGCAGCTTGACTATAGTCTCGTGCCCTTTTTCAGCTGCCCATGATAGTGGTATTCGACCAGACTCGTCCTTAGAGTTGACGTCGACCTTGCCCGTCTTAAGTAGCAGCTTCACTATAGTCTCGTGCCCTCTCTCAACTGCCCACAAGAGCGGCGTCCAGCCACAAATATCCCTATAGTTAACATCGACCTTGCCCGTCTTAAGCAGCAGTTTGAATATACTCTCGTGCCCTTCCTTAGTTGCGTACAAGAGTGGCGTACCACCAGACCTGTCCTTAGAGTTTAGGTCAACCTTACCCGTCTCAAGCAGTAGCTTGACCACGGCCCCATGTCCTTCCGCAGCTGCCAATAATAGCGGTGTCATACCAAATTTATTGTCCTTGAAGTCCAGATCGATGCCATCTTTTGCAAGTAGTAGGTTTACTACAGCATCGTACCCATTCTCTGCGGCCCATGATAGCGGTGATAAGCCATATTTAATCTTTGGTGTGACCGGATGCTGTATCCCAAATGCCATCTCATACCCCTTGGTTGGTGCTCCTTGAAGCCCCCATT
Source organism: Curvularia eragrostidis (assembly GCA_020744315.1). Classification (NCBI taxonomy): domain Eukaryota; kingdom Fungi; phylum Ascomycota; class Dothideomycetes; order Pleosporales; family Pleosporaceae; genus Curvularia; species Curvularia eragrostidis. The sequence continues at coordinate 113,842 of JAIRCK010000040.1, read as the reverse complement.
TCCAATCCCGATGCTCTTCTGAATCCCCTAGTATTAATGCAGCGTCCCATAATCTAGTTGCCTTGTCCAAACAGTCTTCAAGCTTTGTCGAGTATTCTGATATCCGATCATATCTCTCTGGGTGTTGAAACTTGCCCGAGGTAATTTCCCAGTCCCAGACAAGCATAAAATCGCGGATAAAGAGTAGTTTTGATTGTAAAAATGTTGGCCACTCGATATATCCATTCTCCACTGGAACTTTCTCTGGAGGTGTGGCTGCAATCACAATAATGTCAAAATAATTTTGACACCATCTAATGATTGTTGGTCTTGAAACTCCTTGAAGAAGGCAAATAATATCTCCATCTCGGACGGATTTTGCCGACGCCTGGCGAGGCCAATAAGCGATCCCCTTGCTATTCTTGAAAATGACATCTCCGCCCTCTCTCTCACCCTGAAAAGTGTCGCTATGTGCCAAAGACACCTTACCAAGAACACAGCCCTTGCCTTTGATTACTGCAATCTCCCTATCACCACCCCAGGTCTCCACGGATATCTCTTCACACAGCAGATACTTGACCAGTCGCCGTAAGAGTTCCTCCCATGGGACTCTATAATCAGGCAATAGCCTGGCTTTGCTAAGATCATCAGAGCTCATGCCTAACAAGGCGAATACCTTATCGTGGTGCTTAGTAGCCTCGTGAGTATGGTACATATCCATCAGCTCGCCTAGTGGGCAAATATCTAAGGAAGACCTGCCTGATCTGCTCATAGAAAAGTCTGGCCTAAAGATTGATCCCCTGATTAGGTAGGTCACTGAACGGGCCAAACTCTGTAAGTCTACATTAGTTTTGTTCAGCTCTTCGAATAAGTCTACACCTAAGCAAAAGGCGTAACCATCGATTTCCGCAGGTCCACACATAATTAGGATATGACGAGCCGCAGCAACTTCCTGAAGTACCTAAAATCAATCTATTAGTAACTCGTGAATTTGAAAAGGATCTGTTTTCCCACACCCAAACGCGCCGAAACCACGGTCGTTGAAATAAGGCAATGACTGCTCGCTGAATCGTTTCATTGCTTGAAGAGGTTTTTGACTTGTTGCCTCCAGCAATGCGTATCCAATGGAGCGCTTGGTCGCTGTCTTCCGCTGCCTCCCCAAGCCAAACAACTACACGATTTGCTAGAGCGTAGATCTTCGCCATGAACTGAATCTGTTGCTCTTTCTCTCGCTCATCGTTTTGGTTGATGCAAATAGCGTCAATCCATACAATTCGATCAAACAAAGTGTATCGAAGACGTGTCAACGCCGCGTGAAGATTTTCCGTCACAGGTAGCTCGTATCCGCTCGTGGCGTTGTGCTCGCATATGGAGATAGATTGAGGGTTGTCCGAACCACCCCATACATAGGACAAAGCTTCGTATGGATGCCTTCGTCTGTCTGATTCCTGCAAAGAGTAGTGGAAAAGCTCACACTGAATGGGCGCCGTTGTGTCTTCACTAGGAAGTAGGCGAAGTAAGCGAATACTGTCTGGCAACAAAGGTTCGCGATAACAACCAAGAGATGGGATAGAGGACATGGTGTTCTGACGTTTGAACTGTGTGCATGTTGGACAGTGCTAGTGGGGAGTATGATGAACATAACATAGCCGTTCTATCGCTTCTGCCTTGCAATACACAGCCACCCCGCCAAATCACGTGAGATAGGATCAGTGAGTGCGGGGATAAATGGAGCCAGCCAAAAGGAGGCTACGGAAGCCAATTTTGCTAGCGACTGCATGTATTGCAAAAAGACGTCGTGAGTTTGTATTGGACAGAATAAAGCATGCCTGTCAGAAGCTAAAAATACTCAGCCTTGTCCTCTCAGGCCTTGCAATACTACGCCGAATTCCCAACAATTTATCGTAATCCCTCGTACTGGTCTGTCGTTGGATAGAACTCGACAGGAAAGAAAAAGAAACAGAATGCTATAACTGAGACATCCTAACCTGAAAATTACGAGAGGTTTTGCACGGACGTAAAAGAATACAATACTTACTCTAAATGGACCATGATATCTATTGTCGCCCGGGGTATCCAAGCGAATCACTGCAGGGCGAGCGCCGCTTGACATCATTCGGGACCAAGCGGCGTCGATCAATCAACTTTGCTGTTGCATCACCCCCTCTTTCGAGCCACGTACGAGCAAAGCTGACAGGCGCTACATTCCTAGGAGAATTCGCGCACCCGTCTTTGGTTGGCTAATTGGCCATAGATGCACAGCGTTGCGGCTGAACCCTGAAAGTACGAGGCTGGCCTGATCCATTGTTGACATCACAGCCACCAGCCTCCCATGTCCACTAGTAGGTCACAGACATATATCCATGGCAATCGAGCGCATATACAGTGTCTTGTTCATGAGACACACACAAACACATATACCAAGTTCATAACAAGAGAGTCTCTTGGAGTTGACGACAAATCCGTTATACATCTGCCTCCATCCCACCAGTACTCACCACCATCACCAAAAACCATGCGCGCATCTCCCACCCTCTACACAGCAGCACTTCTCAGCTCGCTCGCCTCCGCCCTCCCCACATCCAACCTTCTCCCTCGCGCCGGCGGCCCAGCAGCCACACCCATCCCCGCCTCCTGCACCGTCACACGCCCAGCCGACACGCCATCGTCCTATCTGCCCGCTCCCGCCGCCACCGCTACCGCCCTACTCTACAGCGCATACTACTCGTCCTTCACCTCCAACAAAACGCAAATAGCGCAGCAGTGTCTACAGCAATGCTACGGCTACGGCAACCCCGGCGAGTGCAAGACAGCGTACTGGGCCGAGAACGTCGTTGTGCCAAAGGGATACTATGGCACTGACGGCGGGTACCTGGCTACGGCGTGCTTGTTATTTGAGAGCCCGCTGACGAGTGCGGATTTTGTGGATGCGCCGGAGGGTCAGGGGACGGATGCGTTTGCCGCGACGATTGAGTGTTGAGGTATGCGGGAGTGGGTTTGGGAGAAAGATGGGTGAAAAAAAGAATATTTGGCGTTTTACGAGGGGAGGGGAGTCTCTTATGCGAATAGAAATGAGTTTGGAGGGACGAGTAATACGATTTTATGAGGAGGGTTAATTGGAAGAAACGATAGTGTTTGAGAGCGGGCAGTGTGTGACATGACTGGCTCTTAGTATTCCTTGATAGCATTAGCCCTTAATGACTTAGACAAAGTAATGAAAGAATTTCTCTATGATATCTTCTCTTATGTTTTGCGTATGCTTCTTTCCCTGAATGTGACTCGGAAACTCTCGGTGGCGGATATCGTAGTCAGCTTCACGGGTCAAACAACTTGGATTTGCAACATGGCTTTCAAGAAATCGGAAAGCATATTGATTTTACAAATAGTAAGATTGTTGAATTCGTCGCGAAAGTGTAGTAAAGCTCTGTGTTTATGACGTAGTTGGATCCGAGACATGATAGAGGAAAGCAACATACTTTAGAAAAGAACTCGTGTTATGTTGTTATTGTATTCCCTAACGTCCCTGTAAAACCCTCCCATGGGGAATGAGGACGGGAGACGCCTGGTGCTTACAGAGGCGACTCACTGCCCAGTGCCTAGTATAGGAATGGGTTGTACGGTATATATACATTCCGTGTGTCAGCCACCCCGCCGGTTGGGTACCCGCACGTTCTGGGTGGCTATTGTCCGTGTTTTCATGCCCGAGACTGAGAACAGGACTTGTGTAGTTAATTGATCTACTCGCCCGTGCTCCTTTGAAGTCTAGCTTCACTGACCAAAGGAACAAAAGCAAGATCGAGAAAAAAAAAGCATTCACGTATCCAAATCTCTTATCAGAACAGTCACCCACTGCATTTGCCATGTTATAAGGGACTGAGAATCATGCTGAGAAACATGCTAAAGTTTGAAACCCCCAGTTCCCCCCCTCCATCCCATCAGTACCACACAGCCACTACGCAGCTCAGCCAACCCGGCAACCGACAACCAGGCACACATAGTTTCCCACTTTCTCCCATGCCCAGTCTGCGCGCCACAGCTACCTGTGAAGTTTGGTTCTGGTTCGGCTCAGCCATGCCACGAGCGCAGAATGCAGCCAAACCACAGCCTCAGTGGCAATGCGCGGGCGCGCCGCACTTACTATTACATACTACCATCGTAACCAGTACTACCGTACCACTCTATGTAAACAAAACACATGGTAGACAGCCCGATCATTGGATAGGACCGGTGAGAACAAGCAACTCGTGTTGCCGCTACCCGCGGAACCGTTACGTCGCTACGTCGCTACGTCGCCATTTTCCTTCTTTTCGCCACCTTCGGTACCGTACTTTTTATTTCTTTTTGCTAAGAGCCCCAAGACCGTATTCACGTCTTCTCCTCCATACTATCTTCTTGGCTCGTATTCTTTTGTTGACTTTTCTTTCCTTGTAAATCACACCATTTATCACGTGTTCTCGAATGTTGTTGGTTTGCTTGGCCTTCTCGCCTGGAGCTTCTTCTTTGCGCTAGATATCGTACCATTTTTGAATTGGGGGGAGATACCTAGGCTACGGAGCTTGCCGCCGTGTATATGTGTATGTATGTGTATGCTTGCTTTGATTGGTTCCCTGCCTCTTCCAATCCCCTTGTCATGCTTTTTTTCCTTTTTTGACGGGGAAAGTTAAAATAGGTGTGGATTACCTTAGTGATGTGCCAAAATAGAATCACGGTGTCATACAGTTCCGTTAGAAATGTAGCGTACACTGGTCTACGTATCCAACTATTGTGGCGCATCTGACTGGTATCAAGTGTATGTAAGATCATCACCGGCCGTGGTAGGACCGAAGATGCTTTTTCAGCTGTTCATGCGATGGCAAAAGGCCCATGTTGCAGCACGGGTGCGGTACGGTACGTGTTTTGTTTTTTAGCGGCGGGTTTTCAAGCGGAGGCCCCTAGAGTAGCCTGTATGTGTTGTTTTGGCCCCCAAACTTTTCAGCATCCACATGTCGGTGTACCTATTTGCGTCCAGGAAAGCAAAAAAAAAGACTATACCATTGCACATTACCCCCGATAGAGCATTTTGCAACCCTCTGTTCAGAATCGTGGAAGATTAAAGGTAATAACGTATCCCGCAGCTACAGAGTGAATGTGCACTACACGTGAGCGCCTGGTACGCTACGGGTACCTGATCCTCTATTGCACAACAGACAGCCAAGGCCTTATGACCAAAGCTCTACTAGCACTATCCTTGTAGCTCTTCTTTCCTCGCTTCGTCTCTCCCGCCTCAAATTACAATACATTTTATTTTATTTTATTTTTTTCCCTTCTTCCTCTGTGTCTCCGAAATCAAGGACCATTACCCGTATACGGAAGTCGCTAAGCCTAGACCTACTTGAACAAGACTAACCTCCATCTACTAAACTCCACTCTGGGTACCAAAATAACTCAAGGTCCGACTTACCCCACTCCGCGTTGTCTTGTGGGGGAGATTCTATCAAAACCTTTAGTCCCATCCCGCTGTAGTGCGGCCCAAGTCATTGTTCACCCGGTTTTGCGCGAAGGCTTGAGAAGAGGAAAAAAACGGCTTCAGGCTACCGATCTTCGGATCTCAGTTCTCAAATGGTATCGCATCCGCGGAGAGTACACACTATGCTGGAAAGAGAGAGATAGCCAGAGAGGGCGAGAGAACAAGAACATGAATCGTAATCCCCGATCAGGGGAGTGTCGAGTAATCAATTATGAGAGCGAGAAAAACACAAAGTAATCCCTAGTAAAATTGCGAGTAAGAGCAAAATATGGAAATTTCAGTCAAAAAGGGACAAAGCTAATCCAATGTTTCATTGGCGAGAGTAATGAAGACAAAGTGCTGATGAGGCTGTTTACCCCTACTGCTGTTGCTGACGGTTCGGCCTGCTATATTGGGATACGAGCCTTGGCTTACTTTAGGCTAGAAAATTATGGGGCCGGCTAGCGTGCAGTGGAGAAAAGACAGGCGTGTGCACTTTTGAACTGTAGGTTCTAACCACGGGGGAGCAGACAGCAAGCAAGAGGTACAGTAGAACCATGTAAGTAATATGTAGCGTTAATTTTACGGCATTAAGTACTTGTCAACAATGTTGTCTTCGGCCGTAACTACGTTAAACGTCTAAAAAAAAAGAAGTTCCCAGCCTTGGGCTTCCGAGAGAGAAGGTTTGCCAAATCTAGGCATTGATATGCTGCCGTAAGTGAGCGCCAGAGTTACGTATAGTTGCCGCCGCCCAATCCCAACCCAACCCCTTGCAAAACAAAGTCGCTGGAAAAGAACAATGATCATGGAACATGGAAAGCAGAAGCAAGGGTATAGACAAGAATTGAAGTGATGCAGGAAGCGACAGTAAATGAGATTGCTGGCCCATCAAAGAACCTCAGTTTTGACTGGTGTTGCACTCTTGAACTCTCCGTGCAGGATTTCGAGTAGTTTCCGCAGCGTATCCGAGTTTGTGCTGCGTCGGCGTATGGAAGTGCCATCCTCGTCTTCGCCTTCAGCGTCGTCGTCCTGAATGAGCAACTCGATGGTTTTGCGGAGCTTTTCGTACGCCGCGGTCAACTCGGAGTGCGAGACCTCGAGTTTGCTGTACTTGTCATTTAGGATGGAGAGTTGGGTTTCCAGATCTCGTGCATGTTTTTCTTTTCGCTCGCGGAAAGCGCGCTGAGCTGCGCGGTTTTGGGCTCGTCGGCGCTAGTGATTGTTAGACGACATGTCGAGTGCACAGACTGGGCGGGGCTTACGCCAGAGGTTGTGTGTGTCCGCTCAGCTGGGGCGGGTGTGGGCACAGGTCTATAGGTTGGCTCGACGTGCTGCAGCGGGCGGGGGCTACAGTATGGGCTGTCATGGTCGGATCCAAAATCTGATGGAGTCATTGGCATTGGGTACGAGCCAAACTGCATGGGCTCGTCGACAATTTGTGGATAGTAAGCGTGCTGTATTTGGGCGGGAAATTGGTCGTATGTGGAAGAAACCTTGTACATATGAGCTTTAACGATCCAAGTCCCCACATGGCTGGTGACTACTCACTGGCGATCCGCTGAGGCTGGGAACTTTGGACAGCTCGGGCGGCATGTCAAATACGGTGGTTTGATGTGGGGGAGCAAGGTAGTTGCCCTGGGCCATCCAGTAATCAAATGACTGGGAATCCATTGCACTAGTTGTCGTCGAGTTTGAACGCAAGCAATGACAGCAGGAGTTTGCGATGTGGAAACGGAAGCTGTGGTGATGGATAGTGGTGGTTGCTTGAGTCACTCTCCGGTATAGTATTGCCGAGGAGCGTGTAATGTATCAATCACGTCAGGTGGGGTGGGATGGCGAGGATTCCAACAGTTTGCTTATGTGGTAAAAAGGGCTTACACAACGGCGGGCGAGCTGAGATCTTATACAGGAAGCGCACGACGGGCATGTAGTGCTCGGGAATGCGTGCAGTCGCTAGAGAGATGGCGGCCGGAGGCTCGGACAGGGATATGCTTTGGCCATGCTCTGATGTCCGCCTCCAACGGCCATGGCGGACCCTAGACATGTGGCGCTGAGCGAAAAGACGCGCATCAGGCAGGCTCGCCATGCGTGGGACTGAGCTGTAGTACTTCCGGCCCACACGTCCGGAGGCACAGACCAGGCGTGCAGCGGGCTTCCCAAGGTGTTGTTATTCTCGTCGTCGAGTGGCTCGCCAGGTTGGACCACCGATTGCCGCGGACCAGGGGCGTTGCAGGAGGGCGCGCGCCATGCCCGTTTGGGTCCTTGATAAAAACATTGCCAGGCCTGCTGAGCTAACCCGCACATGCGCAGCACGCACATCACTCAGTCGTGGGCGAGTGCCTTTGGCAGTGCCTGCTTCTGCCACTGGAGCGGCAGACGATGCACGGCAAGGCTGAAGGTGCGTGTGTGCGTGTGCCAAAGCCGGGGGCCGTTGCTGCGTGGTACGCTACCAGGCGACCGCAGCATACACAGTGCCCAAGTGACGTACGGGGCCCGACGCTGCCTTCAGCTCGTCCTGCCTGTCGCGATGAGAACAAGCCGTGGGCCGAAGTTCGGTCGTGAGAGAAAGTCGTTCACGCTAGCCACAGCGAGCCACCGATGCAGCGGCAGCACTCCAGCGGTCCAGCGCTGTCACCGTCCTTCGGTTGTGGATGGTCACCATCCTTCGGTTATGGACGATACGGAGCCGGCGGCGAGTGCGCGGTGCAGAAATAGCATGTCCCAAGCCGCTTCGAGTGTGCCAGGCCAGCCCTGGCGGCGGCTGTCTGGGGCCGACCAGCCAAGCGCAACGCGGCGACGGCGGCGAAGACGGCAGCGAGAGCGGCAGCGGTTGTGTTTTGCTGTCAGTGTCAGTACGAGCAAAGCTAGCTTTGGGTGCCCGAACCCATGCGGGCACGCAATGAATGGCGGGCAGCATTATCGGTCAGAGGTTGGGTGGTTGAGCATGGGATTGGCCCAGCGGCGTGTCTGGCAGCAGCACGTGTCACGCCTGCCAGTGACAGTCCACGTAAGCGCCCTTGTCATGACTTATCATCAACCTCGTTCATGTAACCCGCCTACACTACACTACTCTACACATCCATACATACATACATGCTCCATACATACACTACACCGCACCGCACCGCACGCCACGCTACTCCACGCCTCGTGGCGCGATAACATGCTCCTCCCGCCATGTTGCACCCAGGCACACATGTACATGCTCTGACACCGTCTGCAGTCTGCATGGATGCACCACCACCTCGTCCGCCTATACCTACGCTGCCTACATGATACGTAGTCAAGCCCCTCTTGCCCGCCGTGTCATACGACTTTTACGTCGCAGGGATCCCCGTCGCGGCCAGGCAAACCACAGCCCTACCTGCGGCGTTCTCCTGCGACTACCTACCAATGTGCGCTAGACTACTGGCCCAAAAGCGTAATTTTGCCTTCGGTAAAGCAAAGCGCTCCAGTGACGCAACGCCAATCCTCGAGCCGTCTGGACTCTTGATCCAGGCATTCGCTTCGCAAGCCACCCATGTCCTCTAGGAATCCCATCTTTTACCCACGGCCGTGACCGGATACGCATGTGCCTACAAAACTAACCACATGTCGTAAAGACCGCTGGTGCTTGCAGCACAGCTGCGGGACTCCGCCCAAGCGTCTCTTATCTGATTTCGTGCTTCCTGTCCACTGATTCGTGGCCTATCTTGCCCACAGAAGCACTTCTCTACAAGATGCCCCCTGCCTGCCTGCCCAGTACTGCAAGAGGCCGACTAGATATGGTTTGCCCCGCTGCTGACACAGCTCTGCTTCTGCACCGTAAACCGCCAAGCTTTTCCAACCGGCTAAACACCCACCAGTAGCAGCAGCCCCCAAAAGACCCTGTGGATCATCGGAGTCAACCGAATCACAAGGCTCAAAGTCGCCATACTTTGAGTTATGATATACACGCGCCTCGAACGCTTTGGACACCACTAGTCCCAGCTCGTGGAATGTTAATGCAAGTGCTCTGCATTGTTGTGTACACGACGCTCAACAGCACATCATTGGCACATTTCACATCTGACACGTCCCTGGTGAGAACGCCTGAAGACCGCGAGTCGGGCGACTTTTCCTCATCCGGGACACGATTACTCACCCACGCACCCGAGTTGTACTAGCGCCATGGACGGGTTGTATACAAATCTTGAGTGGGTATCAATTTGAAGCATCTGGTATTGGGATGCATCAGAGGGAGTGTGCTAAAAAAAAGAATGCTTTGCTGTATAGATTTCTACACCAAGTTTATGTTCAGTCGGTTGCATGCGGTTTCTACTGATAGCCTTGTAGACACATAGCACATCAACACGGTGCTATCGCACAACCGATTAACGCATACCCTGGACATGTGAAAAACACTGCTACAAGGCTAGTTGGCTCAACTCCTATCAGAGTCGATTATCGCATAGCTGTTCACACAATATCGTAAGATGCCTTCATGCATTTTTCAGGGTCTAGCACCTGGTCATCTAAGAGGTCGCCAATCCAGCCCTACTCAAACACCTCGCCGTTCATGCTCGGCAGGGTGCATGCTTCCGACCCCAATGATACAGTTGCGTCGTACGATTCAAGGCCGCCGTGTGCACACCAAGCTTCCATGGCATCTATACACAAGCGAGTAGATCGAGGAAACAAGAGAAAGCCACCACTGAATGCCCGTTATACTCTGATCCTCCGTGCTGTTTGTTTATATAACATTCTTTACAAAATTGTCACAGATATCCTATCATGGTTTGTAGTCTACCGCGAGATCGCCGATTGCTCCTCTTCAAGTCAAACTTTTCCAGCATCATTGTACTGTGTCTCGTCGCTTCTGAGTAAGCCTCGCACCCCGCATCGTGCGTTCTCCGTTTCCGCCCTTAGCGAACGTTGGTTCACTCTAACCCTCGGGACAAACGGGGGGTTATTGGAGCGAGATATCCGATCATGCCCGAACTTGTCTACGCGTCAAGCGAGGCATCTGCACTGCGAGTTTTGTCTAGACCACGATATGGTCCCCATTCAAGTTCGTAGCATAGCATTGTTGGGAGCAACCAACAGCCACTGTCGTCACCCAAGAGCGACGACGAATACGCACTGTACTATTACATACACTACCGTGCGCGATTGCTTCATGTTCAAATTGTGTTCAGCAAAAGTCGGGACCGAGATGATACCGAGTGAGCCCAGCAAAAAGTAAAGCGCACAGGCACGACAGTGGCATAGACACATGCATACGTACACACCTGCGCTTCCACTTCGCGTCAGCAGTGTCGAGCAGCCAATCGAGTCCCGGCTTGACAACGTTTGGACCCAAGCTGCGGCCAGCCGAATACCAACACCCACCCTGACTGCGCAGTCATGGTCAGTGCGTCCTTCCATGCATTTTCTAGATGCTTTGAGGACTTTGTAAAAGAGACATTTGACGTCAGCGAGCATGAAATACGGGTTGAGCCTCAACTCACCGTCGTCGCTGACGTAGTCTTCCACCTCTAGGGCGGTGCGGGAAGGCTTTTGTGGCTAGAGCGGTGTGAGGAAATGCTTTTGTTCGTATTTCTGGGGGTTCCCGAGCACATGAGTATCTTTTGCTTACACTGCATCGCAGGGATCAAGTATCATGACCCATACATTCAGGTCATTGCTGTCTTTTGTTGCGTCATGCGCCGTTCTTATTGCTGCGGCATGTTCACAAGGATGTTCACTACAAAGTCGCAGCTCAATCTTGGAATGACTTCCATTTCTCTTCATGATTGCCTTCTCTCTACGTTGTCGCCAAGCTTCTATTACTCTTTTGCAAATTTCCCTACATACCTCTTGTTGGACATTTTCAGTTTCTCTTTCTCACAGTTGACCTCCTAACACCACCTCCACATCTCTACTCTTCTTCCTTCCTTGATATCCACCACGCCCTGCATACAATCCTGCCCCACATCGCTCCAAAGATCCACAGCCACTCGCAGGGCCGATTTTAACAATCGTAGCAGAGATCTGCGCAAGGGTATCCGGATCGCAACGCCCTAGTCATTAAATCGGACCCAGCAAAACCCATAACTTAAACAACAAGACGAAATAAAACAGGAGTCGAGAAAATAAGTGAATGCAAAAATGATATTGTGAGAGATACCCAATTCTCACGTTCTTTCTCTCCCTCTTAGGTCGCACAAGTGACATGCGGCGAACAAGTCTTGACTAGCCCTAGCAATAATTTACATCAAAAGATCTCTATGTAGGTGAAAACTATTCCCCTCTTGATAAAACACCTAGAGAATCTATATACATGTCTCAACACCCCGTCTCGCCTCTCCAACCCTTCGCCTTTGGTTAGTCGTAGTCCATACTCTGAAAATCATGCGCGTGAAAAAAACAAAAAGAACCAAAAAAAGTCGTGTTGTACTTTTCTTTCTTTCTGAGTCTTCGGCTTTTTTTTGTCGATATACTGGAAGAAACGGCAAGATAACACGCTTCTATATCATACAAGCATGACAAGATGTATTGTCTTTCGTTTGAAAGACTGAAAAAAGAAAGGGTTTACAATAACCTCTACGTGTTGCGCTCATTCTCTATTGTAGTATTCAATAAGTGTTTCTATCGTAAAAAAAAAAGAGTCAGTACAAAATGAACATGCATACGCATTGCTTTAGAAACCTTGTCATCAAAGCAATGGCTACCTTTCCATTGTTAAAAAAACGTATTCTTAATGTTGCGAACACTTTTACTCAAAAGACTTGTCTAAGCAGTGCTGTTGGAGGACATTAATATAACAAAGGTTAAAATGATTCTATTTCTATTATATGCCCCAAGGTATCGTGTCTAACAATCCACCCTACCAAGCCCCAAACTTCCTCATTACTATCATTCATATGAAATAAAGATTAGCGCTACTGTTATCAAAAGCATATACGTCATCACATGCACTGCGAGAAAGACTACATAAACACACATATATCACCATTTTCCTCTTATGCGAATGTGAGCTCCCTGAACATAAAGGAAGCATCACAAACGGGAGGACGATTACAAAGCAGGGGGCATAGGTTGGATGCTGCGTAGAAGGCGGTAACAGGCAAAAGGGACCGGATGGCAAGATTGATGTCGCAATCGGTAGTGGTAGGGCCTAGAGTAAGTAACGTGGGGCGGAGGGAAAGCTGTCTGGCGTAATTTTCGAAGCAAGGAACCAAATTTGCGAGGGCTATTTGTGTAAGCGTCCATGATTGTCAAAGGGCTCCAAGGATGGGTCCGGCGATGGGGTCCGGGAAGGGGTCCGGGTATGGTCCGGGCATGGTCCGGTTCTGGTCCAAGGATGGGTCCAAAGGCGCAAGAATACCAGGATTGTGGGAGTGACTGGGTGGAAAGAAGGAACAGGGACTACAGGGAAACCGGGAAATATGTGGCGCAAAGGCTTCAGAAATAACCAGGTGGGTATGGAATGTGTCGCAACGGCTACCAGGATGATAGGCATGGTTGTTGCATGGCGGTTGGAAGTTGCTCCGAGGTTGCTCTGGGATGGACTGCGAGCTGCAATAGGGCTTACCTTCACACTTCACCTCGACACCACGCATCGCCATGAAGCTCCGAGCCGATTGAACGTGGTAGTGTTCAAACTACAGATGATTAGCATGCAAGTCCCAAACGCCTCCGTTTTTGGACTCCAAGACGCCGTGTCGCTATGCAAAGTAGAAAAAAAAAGAAAGTCGAAACGTATACTCTAAAGAGTCCAGAGACCACTTCGTCGTTTGCCCATGGGGTAGACGAGGAGAGCAGCCATGAACAGGCCAACAGTGATACCAATGGCAATCTGAATCATAGAAGCTGCCACGTTGAAGACAATGGCGTTTAAGCTGTCGGTAGTTGCCTAATCTGCGTTAGAGATGGCGATGTTAAACAGTGCCAAGTGACTTACATCAGCTGCTGCTGATGAGCCTTTGATCAAGGCTGACGCAGTCCTCAGAGCCGAGTTGATGCTCCCGCTCGATGCAAGAGATCCTGGGACCTGTACGTAGACGGCGGGTAGAAGAACAGCGGCGGCAACTCCATGACGCAGCCGACTGTAGAGGTTGGCCAGGACACCGACAGTAAAGGCACCAAACGTATATGCGATTGGAGCAGAAGATGAAAACTTTTTGCTGGCGTAGAAGTTGACCAGGTAACCGATAAAGGCGATGATAATCATGGTGGGCATTTGCTTGTACTTTGCTTGTACCGTGAAAGTTGTAAAGAAGACATAGAGAGGAACAAAGAGAAAGTTCCAATACGGGTTCAAAGGCTCCTTGCATTGGGTCGAAGCGGTGGCGTTGCCGTCAATAGCGCCATAGATGGCTGTGCCGACGGTTATACCGTATCCCAGAAAGAGAGAGTAGATGATGGCAAAAACCAGTCGGATGGAGCCAGGTACAATAGCACGGGACTGGAGCTCGAGGGCAGAGCTGAGGACAAGCCATCCGGGAAGGATCAAGGCAATGGCGCTCTGTGCAATGGCCGAGAAACAGAAGAGATCTCCGTTGTTAATGCTGCCAAAAGCACGCGCGAGGAAGCTCATAAGAATCGTAGCCGAGATTTCAAAAACGGTGCTGTACGTCTTGGATAGAGGAGCGACTACCAACTGGAGCACGCCAAGAACCATACCGAGGGCGAGAATGATGGGCATATCAATGAACCGTGCCGAGAAGAAGACGGAAACAGCAGCACTGGCCAGGCCGTACATGATGACGTTGAGCCAGACGGGATGACGATCCTTTGCGTTGATGACGGTGTCGAGGCGCGCAAGAGCCTCGTCCAGACTGATGACGTCGTGAAGAACCTCCTTGTAGATCTCGTGGGTGTCCTTGAGCTTACCCAGGTTGACGCCCTGAGAAGTGCGAACAATCTTGACTTCGGCGGTATGGGTGAGGTTGTCATCGAAAGAGATGATCATACAGCCAGGAATGTAGAGAAATTGGCTGTTGATTTCGAGGACCTTTGCCGTCATGGCAAGGTATTCCTCGAGGCGGTGAGTGGGTGCTCCAAACAGCATCAGGGCGCGGCACATGCGAATGATGTATTGCTGCCGCTTGAGAATGTTGGCGACGTGGATCTTAATCTTTGCATCTTGATCTTCCTTGGCCTTCCAGACCTTTGAAACAAGGCCACCGCTGTTGGTACGCTTGTGTTGGCGCGGACGCAGAGCAGGATCCTTCTTCTCATCCGTGGGGTTGGCCAGCTTGGCCGAGGCACCGATCAGGGTAGCCAGTGTATCAGTCGACTGAACCGGTTTATTTGCATTGTACCACTTCCGCTTTGGCGTGTTGGCGCCCGAAGAGGAGCCAAGATTTGGTGGAGTGCTGTTGGCGTGTTCTGAGGAAGCATCGGGAAAGGCCGGTACGGGGGTCTTGTACGTCTGAAGGATTTGATAGAAGATACCTCCATTGTTGTTGCCTGTGACGGCGTAGCCATCCTCCGACTCGACAGGACTCAGAGGTTCTGTGTGTGCGGTTTCGGCATGTGCGTTAGGAAGATTGTGTGCATTCAGCAGCTCTTCGGCAACAGCGGCATGTGGGTCGACTGTGTGTTCTCCTGAAGCAGCTTCGTCAACGGGCTCATGGGCGTGCGACTGCTGAGGAGAAATGGGGACTTCAACATTGGCCGAGCTGTTGAAGCGCACACGCATACGGCCTGTCGCCTGCTCAGGCTGTGCTGAGGGCGCTGGGCCTGTGGGGTCGTGTTCGCTCCGTTGGTGAGAATCTGGTACGTGCGTGTGGTCGGACGAATACGACGATGTGGGCTCCATTGCGGGGCAGTGTGATGGGGCGCCCAGGAAGGGATGTAGCAATCAAGTGAGTATGGTATCGCGCAGAGCTCGAGGAGGGGGAGGTCGAGCATATGTAGCACAATAGAGGTGTCGTTTTGGGTGCTGAGCAACGCCAGGGCTTGGGCAGTGAGTCGCACGTCGGCGTTACCTCATGGGCCCAACATGCCTTGGGCCCGTCGCCGCGACTAAAAATATCAGTGCGTCTTGGTCGCGACCTGGCGGTGGATCCGCTGAACGGACCATGGAATGGCAGCGAGGTTTGCGATGCGCCGAAAGGAGAAGTCAGTTCGCAAGCTGGAGTCCCAAGCGGTCGTCTGAAGACGACCGTGATGCAACGGCCTCGGATAAAAGCGGGAATCCGTGTGTCATCGATTCGCTGATTGGCCGGCGCCACCAGTCAGGCGGACTAAAATCCGTTACTTCCGTGGTGCTCTAGAAAAAACTATCCACTTCACCACTCTCGCGGCACACTCGCCCTCACCCCCGACTCGACGACGTGTGTCCCCGTGGGGCCTGTGAGCAATGGGAGTGGTGCTCCTTGGATGTGTCACTGTGTCGCCGGCAAATTGGAACATGCTCTAGAACCACGCCTGGATCCATAGAGTGCCTGACCCTGAATTCTCCGCGACGCGCCTTTATCCGTATCATGGTACAATAATTTGCTGTACTAAGCCGCTGGTTCTTTCCACTGGGCTCGCTACGGTCATGCGTCGGTGGCCGTTGAACCCTAAAGTATTTCGGGAGCTTGTAAATTGCCATTCGCGTACGGTATATTTGCGGACCATGTAACACGACAATGCTGTGTTGGCAGTGATCGCCGGAGAATGACGAGGTCGAAGGCGAATATGACATGCTGCTGACGATGCTGTCAACTGTCGAGCCACCGTACCTGACGGGACCAAGCATCCCCTTCATCCACACAGAGCAGAACACCAATGGGAGCTCAGCCCCTGGATCCCGTTTGGGAACGCTGTTCCGCTATTAGCATGCCCATGACGCATGTCGTGGCGCGTCCCGGCGCGCTCTAAAAGACGATCCCGAACGAAGCCACGAAAGACCCTGCTTTTAGCGAGAAACTCATCGCGATACGGCAGATCTCATGAACGACCGAGGATAGAATATACTTGCCGATCTTTCTTGGTTGCTGGATTCACATACCCGCCATTGATACTCCAAGCAGGCTGGCTCTCTTTACATCGACCTCTCGCCATGCTCGTCTTTTTTAGATCTTCTCCCAGGCTCATACAGACAAGCAACCTCCTCATACAGCTCCCCCTTAACCACTAACTGGATTCGCCCCTTTCTCCTAAACCCCACTTTTGCGTAGAACCCCTCCGCGGCCTCGACAGTACTCTCCAAATATGCTGGTACACCTTGCTTGTCACATGCCTCGAGGCCCCACCTAAGTAGCATTTTACCCACACCTTGGCGAGTGTGGTCCGGGGATACGGCGATCCAGGAGAGCTCTGTGGAGAGCAATGTTGCCAATGATTAGATTTTGTCGTCATATTGGGAATGAGGATTGGCAAAATAGAAAGCAGGCATACGCAACTCACCATAATGACGCCCATCTCCGACGACCCTTTCTGCAATGTTTGCAGCAGCCCTTCTCCACGCATTCAAAATATCCCAATCTGTTCCTTCGGGTAGGTTCCAACGCGGTGCTATATATGTCTCTGCATTCCCACTTACCCCTTCCCCCTCTTCCTCTCTCGTCACAGAAGCGTGACACCATACCGCAAACCCGACTATCTCTCCCTCTTCCTCTTTCGTCTCATCCATTGAGCGTGCAACTATAACACTTGTCCTCTCATCTGACATGTCAGCAATCATCTTCTCTTCCACAGCGCGTTCAAAAGCTGCCCATATCGCTGGCGCAGGATAGATGGCACGCATGAGACGGTTGGAAGAAAAGGCTGACACGTGAATGCTAGCGAGGCGAGGCGCGAGAGAGGGAGTTGCGGGGCAGATGTGGATAGGCATCTTGAGACGTCGAGCCAAATCACACAAAGGTCATTTGGCTAAGTTCATCGGGAAAGAAGAGTAGTTCTGTTGTGTGTCGCAGAAGGCGTGAATGTGATATCAAAGTGTTCCGTTTGACCACCACGGAAATCGAAAATGGTTGCGGCCGTCTTCAAAGTGGCTGTGCTGAGGTGTGGCGGATGGCGGACAAGGAAAGAGCGCATGCGCATTTTGTGGGACGCTTGACCTCTTCCAGAGGTTCAACCACATGGCTTATGAACACAACCTTGCGGGCGTCTTTGACTCTATTTCAGAAGATTCCCATATTTCTGCGATCTACACAGGTTACTGAAGTTATTAATCATTTAACCGAGCCTTACAGGAAGCCTCGAAACCAAAGCAATTCTCTTGGGATGACATGCAACATACCCCGACTCTCTCTTAGTAGACGTAGAGTCGCGGTTTCCTCTACAATACGACGAAGGTCAGAGCATGACGGCAACAATAAGGAGATGGTGCACCAAGAAAGCCCTGGCAATCACGCAGGAGGGCTATTCAGGCTTTGCAGGCCGTGACGCATCAGCATGAGATCGTTTTTGTATTGTTGCAGGCTATTCAAGGCTAAGAATCATGAAATCTTCGGGAAACCATTGTAGAATGGTTAAGGACAGGCTGCTGAAGGTTGGGCGCTTGACGGATGACAGTCATCAAATAGACCACCTGTGTGTGCCGAAACTTCTGTAACGTCTTGGGTGAGACTGCTCAGGAGATGATACATGACTTCCCGCTTTAGAACCTGAACATGACAAGCCGTCGGAACAACCGACACTCTGGATTTCTTTGTTGACATATCGTTCCAGATCAACGGCCAAATAGCAACTCTTCACATTGGGCCGGCGTCAATGGCGACCAGTAGCAAGCGACTCCTGCGGACCAAAGTCGTAGGATTTATGTTTTCCAAACATGGCTGCCAAACCGCTGCGGCTCTTCAGAAGGAATCTCGTCACCAGGTATGCATTTGGAAACAGATACACTTGTAAGAGACTTTTGATTCAGTATGGAGCATGCAAAAGATGCAGTATATGGCCAGCATGACGCCTGAGATCCAGGCAACACGATGAATACTATACCGAAGACCGGACCTCTACGAATTGTAGCGCTACTGGTCTCAGCATAGTGCATTCCTATGACGAATTTGACTCATACAAAAAAGACGGAAGCATGATGGAATGCATTGCTCGGGATGGCTAAAAATATCCTTTTAGGATGTGCTGTTCACGTTTAATCCTTCATACCAAGACCCCCTAGATTGTTTGGCAGACGACAGGGCTGGCCGCGAAGATGGGCACTGAAGGCCCAACCGCGCATGAATCTTCGTCTACTCCCGAAGAAATAAAACTTCATGCCGTTTTGCCATTTCGTAGAGTTCGCACTTGTTCCCTACACTGTTGGCTACGAGTGAGTACGAACGCTACAACCGCACAAGGCCCGTGCGTTCAAAGTGAGGATCATCGCTGTCGCACTCATAGAACACAGCCCTCGGCCTTCGGCATGTGGGTTGAAAAAGCTAAGTGTATTGAGAAGATCTCATGTTGGGCACTTATTAGACTCGCTTCTTATTCCTATGCGACGAAGGTAATGTCAGCTATCCATGCTCGTGCCACGTATGCTTCGCAACACGATGGCCTCTATTTCCTCCGTCGCTCCACATCAACAGGCAAGACAACCTGATGATCAATAAAAACAAACTTTCGTTCGTTCATCGTCTACTGCCTGACTCCGGATGAGGTTGCACCCGGCGGTGTGGCCTGCGCTGAAACCAGGCACCTTTCGACCACTGGTTTTGCAAACGCAAACGTGGATCTCAAGGCCCTTAGGTAGGTCCACAGGTTCCAATTCCTTACATCACATCACTATCCGACCAGGAACGTGGCTTGGTCCTGGGGTTTGAGGCTGGTAACGTAGGCGGGTCATTACTCATTCCGGGACGTTGAAACCTTATTCGCTTCATATCCTTAACATGCATGAGTATGCCTAGAGAAATCGATCCCTAGAGCCTCAACACTGCAATAATCCTGCATCCGGACTTCCTACTCACTCTCCGACATTTCCTGTTAGGCCAAGATTTCCACCGCTAAACTTGTGCGCTTGTGCTGGTTGTGGAAGTTGCGCATCTCTGATTGGACCTCTTCGCACTGCGCCTCATCGAGCACGTCCACGCCAAGCACAGTAGACTGCGCCAAGACGTCGGAATGTCAGCTGTAGATGTTGGAGAAGAGTGGGGAGATCGCCTTGTCGTCGTCCTATCTGGTCGCCTAAGGATCTCGAGGCATCATCACCATGCAGAGAATGAGGCCAGGAGACCGATATCAAACACTTCCAAGTTTACACCGACTCCACATGATGTTCTTGTACTCAGATATATGTTCCGATTTTGTATTATGCGGTAGCGATAGGGCAAAGTACATATAGCTTAGGAGGCCCAGCACTTCACTGGTTTGGTTATCTCTTTCACCAAGTCGTATTCAAACCTCTACCTTCTTTTCAACAGTGCCGAGCACTATTAGTTTAATCTTTGTTGAGCTGTGCTCTTCATTCTCTCATTCAATCATTGTAATACCCCGAGACTCGATATCCCGCTTCCAGTCCTTCCAGGAAAAAAGAATACTAAATCGACAATTCATAATGAAGACTATATATCCACTTCTCACCCTTCTCTCGGCAGCGGCAGTGGCTGCTGGCCCCCTTCCGAGGAACGTACAGCTAGCTCCAGATGCTAAATTCAACCCTACTCGCGTTGTCGCACGAACAGAAAATGCTGGAGGGGCTGCGCCTGCACCTGCACCAGCAGTGGATCCAGGCAAAGCTGCTGCGGATGCTATGGAATCGATGCATGTCGCAAAGGCAGAAGCGGAAGCAAAGAAGCACCAGGAAGCAGCAGCAGCCATGGAATCAATGCACGTCGCATCTGAGAAGGCAAAAGATGCTGCTCACAAAGCATCGGCTGACGCTATGGAGTCAATGCATGTTGCGTCGGAGAAGGCAAAAGATGCCGCTCATAAGGCGTCGGCCGATGCCATGGAAGCTATGCATGTCTCTCGGGAAATGGCCAGCATCTCCATGGCTATGATGACACAGGCGCCTGCTGCTACTGCTGCCCCTCCACCACCTCCACCGCCACCTGCTGCCATGCCTAAGGAGAATCCAGCACCAATGCCAACGCATGTTATGCCTACTCCCCCTCCAGCAGCTGAGATGCCTCCTCCACCTCCTGCTGAGACGCCTCCCCCTCCTCCTCCTGCTGCTAAGATGCCCCCACCACCGGCTGAGATGCCGGCAAAGATGCCTCATGTACCTGCTGAGATGCCTCCCCCACCTCCGGCGGAAAAGCCAGGCAAGATGCCTCCACCTGCTGCAATGCCTCCGGCTGCCGGCAAGAACGGTAGTGAAGCCGCACCACCCGCGCCCATGGTTACCGCAAGCTTCTCTTTGATCATGGACCAAGCTGAAAAGGCTACCGGTGCTGCAAACAAGACTGTCTCGGCGACTATGTCGACTACCGAGAAGCCTGCAGCTACTGGCACTGCAGAGGAGGAAAAGAAGAAGGCTGAGGAGGAGAAGAAGAAAGCCGAAGAGGAGAAGAAGAAAGCTGCTGAAGAGCAGAAGAAGAAGGCCGAGGAAGAGAAGAAAAAAGCTGAGGCTGACAAGAAGAAGCAAGAGGAAGCTGATAAGAAGGCGGCAGAGGAAGAGAAGAAGGCACAGCAGGAAGCAGACAAGAAGGCGAAAGAAGAGGAGAAGAAGGCTGCTGATGCGGAAAAGAAGGCCCAGGAGGAAGCTAAGAAGAAGGAAGAGGCTGATAAGAAGGCTGCTGAGCAAGAGAAGAAGAAACAAGATGAAGCTGATAAGAAGGCCGCCGAGCAGGAAAAAGCCAAACAAGACGCTGCCGAGAAGGAGAAAGCCAAGCAAGATGCGGCTGACCAGAAGGCTGAGCAAGACAAGGCCAAGCAAGATGCTGCTGAGAAGGAAAAGGCTAAGCAAGACGCTGCCGATAAGAAAGCTGCCGAACAGGAGAAAGCCAAGCAAGATGCAGCTGACCAGAAGGCTGAGCAAGACAAGGCCAAGCAAGGCGCTGAAGACCAGAAAGCTGCCGACGAACAACAAGCCAAGCAAGACGACAAAGCCTCCGACGACAAGGAAAAGGCATCCGCCGAGGCACCTGCTGCACAGCAACAGAAGCAAGGAGACAAATCAGGTGACTCAACCGTCCAGTTGCCAGCCGGTTTCCTCACATCTTCACGTCGTGTCCGTAGTGCGGGTCTAGCCAGTATGCCGGTTAAGCGCGGTATGAAGGCCATTGCCTTCTAAACCTTTGACGAGCTCCTTTTCCCTTTCGGTTTAGTATAAGTTTTGGTGCGAGGGCCAGAATCAGCGATGGAAGTGGATAAGAATGTGGCTGTTTATGTATCTGTGATACATGACAGCTGGGTGAAGGGAGGCTAGATAGCCGCTTCAGTAGTTCAGTGGAGCGAGCGAGTTCATCTTGACTCGTGTCCATTCTTAAGAATATAAGTTTCTTCTCAGGATGACTATCTCGCTTCTTTTGACTTTTCCTGTAGTATAGTAGGTGATTCATGAGCGTGATTGAGAGGCTTGGGAGGATGGCAATCTTTAAATCAGTTACTTGAACCTATTAGATCTAGGCGTAAACTATTGGTCGCCATTGGCGCTTAAGGCAGCTACATGCAATGTTGAAGATGGCGTGTTGATAAACTAGAATCAAATACACCTTTTGTCGCCTCCCTCTGGTACCAAATACTCTGAAGATTGCAGTACACACGCGCGTGGCGTCCTATAATTACCGCACAAATAGCCGCCCGCTATGTAGCTCGTTATGCAGCCGACTGGGCGCAAGCGACGAGGCTGAGACGGCTAGGCAACCCGGGGTGACAAGGCTGAAAAGGTATTGCCTTGCCGCACACCCTCAGTCTCATCTCATACACCTCACAATGCTGTCTAGTGATAGTTGTGCGGATTACCATGTGGCCTGGATATGCCCCGTTGCTGACCTCGAGCTCCTACCTGCGCGGCTGATGCTCGACGACGAGTACCCGACTCCAACTTACGACACCCACTACGACGAGAACACTTACGTTTGCGGCTCCATCAACGGCCATCTGGTCGTCATCGCAACCTGCCCTCAAGGGGAGACAGGCAATGTGAATGCCGGGCGCTTGACGGGGTCTATGTTCAAGACATTTCCCAACATCCGCGTGGCGCTGCTCGTAGGCATCGGAGGCGGCATCCCCAAAGAAGAAACACCTGAGGACGCGCTCGATGACATTCACCTTGGAGACGTAGTCGTTGGATGGCTAGGTGATGGGGGGCCCGCGTGTGTTTACCACGAGCGGGGCAAATCGAAAGTAGATGGGCAGTTTGAGTTGGTGGGCACAATGCAAAACCCAGACTGGAGGCTGACCAACGCGCTCGGTATCCTAGTGGTTGATCATGAGATGGGTAAAACCACTTTCGAGGCTCAGCTCGCGAGGTTACAGCGAGTGAAACGAGCAAAGAAATTTAGTCATCCTGGCCTTGAGCATGACAAACTTTTTGAGGCTGGATATCATCACGTTGGCGGCTGCGGATCAAATTGCACAGCCTGCGACCGAAACAAACTCGTCGAACGGCCCCAACGGACCGAGGAGGACCTGAAAACTCTGGTTTTCCACCAAGGGAGGATAGCCACCGGTAACGCGGTCATTCGGGACGGTGAGCTGCGCGACAAGATCAGAGCGCGATGCGGCGGAGCGCTTTGTGTGGAGATGGAAGCCGCAGGCGTGGACGTAAACAGGCGATGCCTTGTTGTCCGTGGTATCTCTGACTATGCGGATTCTCACAAGAATGACGTGTGGAGAGCACATGCGGCTGGCAACGCGGCTGCGTTCACGAGAGAGCTATTGTGCAGAATTCAGCCAGCTATGGTTAAAGATATGAAAGAAGTTCCTGACATTCCTGAAGGTCAGTACTAGGTCTGCTTGTCGTAGCATATTGCATGGATATATGAGAATAGAATGTCGGGTTATTGAAGTAATATGTGTGCACTAAGCTAACATATGGCAGCTCCATGGACCGTTCCGCTACCCAGACCACAGTCCTTCGTTGCCCGCAAGAAAGAGCTTGCCCAGCTGAGTGCCCACATATCTTCGGAAGGCTGCCATAGATATGCTGTGTATGGCCTCGGTGGGTGCGGAAAGACAGCTCTCGCTCTCGAGATAGCTTACCAGACGAGAGAACGGGAGCCTGAGCGTGCCGTATTCTGGGTGCCAGCAATCAGTCAAGAAGCCTTTGAGCAGGCATATCGAGACATAGGTCTTCTGCTACGTATACCTGGTATTGCAGATGCCAAGGCTGGTGTGAAGCAGCTTGTCAAGGCAAAACTGAGCGACGAGGGTTTGGGGCCGTGGCTGATCATCGTTGACAACGCAGATGACGAGAGTGTTCTGTTCAGCTCGACCACAGAAGAAAGCGTCGCAGAGCGGTTGATCGACTATCTTCCGCACAGTCGCAAAGGCTCTATCATTTTCACCACTAGAGTTGCAAAGGCTGCAAACAACTTAGCGGGGAACAATGTCATGAAGTTGGGCATGCTGGATAAGAAAGAAGGGAAAGAACTGTTGAGGACACGTCTGTTTCCAGAATTCCAGCACCAGATCCAGGATGAAGCAACAGTCGACCGATTTATCAACATGATTGCTTCTCTAGCTCTTGCGATCGTCCAGGCGGCAGCATTCATCAACCAGAACGAGATTGAGCTCTCAGAGTACATAGAGCTTTATCGAGCGAACGGGCACGGGGCAACTCAGCTATTAAGCGAAGAATTCGAAGATCAAGGCCGATACCGAGAGGCGAAGAACCCGGTTGCAACAACCTGGTATATCTCATTTGAGCAAATTAGAGCGCGCGATAAACTTGCGGCAGACCACTTGTCATCCATGGCATGTATGGCAAGTAGCGATATACCGGAGTCGATGCTGCCGGTCGAGAAAAACAAAGTAGCGCAAGCTAAGGCGATTGGAACGTTGAAGGCATACGCCTTTATCACGGAGCGGCAGACTACAGGATATGAGCGCCAACAACAAGACCAGACGCCCAGGCCAACGAAAGCATTCAACGTCCACCCGTTAGTACACCTAGCCATGCGAAATTGGTTGAAAGCAAACCACAAATGGCTCGAATGGGTAGAAAAGACAATGAGACGGTTAGTAGAAATCTTGCCATCTGGCGATCTCAAGATAAGAAAGCTGTGGATGGTCTATCTTCCTCATGCCAAGCACGTAGTAGACTTGCCCGAGACTTACGCGGTCGAGGCGAGAGTAGAGCTACTTGAGCGGATAGGACAACGCGAACTGATGCTGGGCCAGTACAAAGCTGCGGAGGGAACATACCGCCAGCTTGTCGAACGAAAAGCCGACGTATATGGTGAAGAGCACCAATACACCATAGCGGACAAAAAACATCTAGCTTGTGCGCTCGGAGGACTCAGTCAAGATGCTGAGGCAGAGAAGATTCTCCGAAAAATATTAGAGCGAGATGAGAACATGTTTGGCAAAGAAAATGAAGCAACGCTCATCAGCATGTACGACTTAGCAGGCGTACTTTCGAGAATGGGACAGCATGCAGAGGCAAAGGAAATAATACAGGATGCAATCACGGTAGCAGAAAAGCTGCCTAGTAAGGAACGCCTACCAGCAATGCTCGCAGGCTTACTCAGCCTCGCATTACAATCCTATAAGCAGGGTCTGTACATTGATGCAGAAAAGATGAATAAATGGTTGCTGTCACTAAGTTTGAAAATGCTGGGAAAAGAACATTTATATACGCTGATATGTATGGTCAATTTAGGAGGAGTGCTATTAGCACTAGGAAGGTTTAAGGAGGCAGAGAAAATATTCAAAGAGGCATTGGCATTGATGGTAAAAGTGTTTGGTGAAGAACACCCAGATACACTTGATATCATGGGTCACTTGGGACGAGTGCTTATCGGCCTTGAGAAGTACGAAGAGGCAGAGCATACTTTCCGAGAGCTGCTGACCTTGGGAGAGAAGGTATTTGGCGAGGACCATCCGCTTCTATTAGAATACAAGCATGATCTAGCACAAGCGCTGTCGATGTTAGGAAGACAAGAGGAGGCAGAGCTGATTTATAGAGAGAAGCTGGCGCGGAGACTCAAAGCGTTGGGTCTCAAACACAAGGAGACGCAGGTTATTGTTAGCAAATTTTTTATGGCATCAGCAGAGCTGGATAGATTGGAGGAGTCCAGATTGAGGCCAGAGGAATCACGCGAAAAAACCAAATATCTAGTGATGGCATTATCGTCTCCTAATTGATTTAATTAATTTATTCAGTTCAAGAAATTACATAGGAGCTGTACGGCGAATTATTCAAGAAACAAAGCTTTCGCTTGAATGAAATATTTATTCATGTGATATCTTTACATGCATGGAGAAAATCGAGCGCCTACTCAGGAATAAGAAAAGGTCAATTAAAAATCGGCCAATAGGCGGTAATTCAATCCGTTCGAATCTGGAGGAGCTTAAGAACCATTGATGTGATTTTGGAGTCGCAGATGTATTAAATCAATCGTTCGCAGGTCTAGTATAGAATACAAAATAGATCTTAGCTGCCTATAGGTATGGACATGTATAATCTAGACAGTTCACGCACACCTATTAATAAACGAATAAATCACCAACGTCGCAGGATACAAATGGTTCCTACGGGTTGGTAACAGATCTGCTTGCCCTAGCACATCACGTGAGCTTCGAAGGTAATTCCACTTCTTGCGGGAGTTGGGTCAGCGCCTCACGCACGCGTGCGCACATTTGAGTTCTTGCGGCCTTCGATGGATTATGGTGTCGTTACATGTCCATGTTATCTGCATCAGCAATAGTGTACATTATAGCACTTGTCAGGCACGTCGAGATTTTAAGAACAGAATTCAAGTTCCGTACTCACCCCTACAAAGCGATGCAAATTTGAAGAAAGATGACCAAGTCTTATCCATTGTAGAGCGAATGTTTATAAGCACTAACGCAAGACAATATAATACCCTAGAGCAAAAGCTCAATCAGACGGCGACTGTACACCAATCAACTCGCGACCCTCTGCCGTACTCACTCCCTTTCGAACCTCAAGACCCCACGTCCCATTACTCATAGCACCAAACCCTACCGGGACACCCTCCAGCTTCGAAAGTTGAGCCGAATCCGCCATATCCCTCGCAGCACTGCGACACAAGCTCTCCGTCTGCGAACTTTTCAGTACTTCGCTTAGCGTTGCGAGGCGCATGACGGGTATGTGCAATGAGCGGTGGAGACGAATGCTCATGAAAAGCAGGATAAGCCCATTGACAAGGATTATTCCGGGTGGGATCAAAAGAAACCCGTATCTTGAGGGCTCTAGTTTCGACACGTCGAAAGAGGAAGTGAAGTTTCTGACGTTACCGGAACGCCAACTGTCGCTGTCACCGAGTAGGGATGCGCCAATGGAGGCCTTGATGAAATTCTCGATGTAAGTTATGTTCCACTTGTCATTGGGATCGGTATCACTGGTTGTAGTAGAAGGTGTGGGTAGGTTGGATGCGTTGGCGTTGGCGCTGTATTGATATACAGGTTGCGCTCCTTCGATGCTGACGCCATTCGTGACTGGAGCCATGGTAAACCAAAGAAGTAACTCGTTCAATGTATCTTCTGGGTGATGAGCTGGGTCCCATTTGGCTTTAGAGATCTTAGATGGGGGCTGAGTGATTGTGATATCGGCCAGAGTGTTGATCGTGGCTGGCGGGCCGTCAACACTGCCGATCGGACCTATTGTCAGATTACCTTCAACCATTTCCAGATCCACATCGCAGCTTATCATGGAAATCTTGTCAATAAATCGAGTTGATTTTTGGTCCGGCAAATCTGTCATAGTGTATCCTCCGTCAATACTCCCATTAAGTGCTGCGAAAACCAATGTTGTGACTGTACGAGTCGGTGTGGGAAAAAGATACTCGTGAGCCCAGACAGCTAGTTTTGTCCGACGCAGAATTCGAACATCATCTGCGTGCTTGGGTCGATCTTTTCCCTTTGTCATATTGTTCATGTTTGTCGTAAAGTTGAA
This sequence comes from Curvularia eragrostidis, assembly GCA_020744315.1. Classification (NCBI taxonomy): domain Eukaryota; kingdom Fungi; phylum Ascomycota; class Dothideomycetes; order Pleosporales; family Pleosporaceae; genus Curvularia; species Curvularia eragrostidis. The sequence goes on along the minus strand of JAIRCK010000040.1, from coordinate 86,471 downwards.
GTAGGTCTTTTTCTCCATTTTCGGCCGCGGAGGCTTCCATGAGCGGCAGGTGATGTTGCGGTTGACCTTGGTTGCTACCACGCTCATGTTACCTCTACTTTTCAAGAGTTTCCGGTCGATGAACCATTCACGATGCTCCTTCAGTGGCTCGTTTGTGTACCCAGATGCCCATGAAGTATATAAGCTAGCAGCGTCCTCTCGGACAGAGGTTGGAGGGTTTCCCTGGCGAAAGTAAGGGCCTATGCCGCCGCCCGACTTGTATTGACTGTTGAAAAGCTGGGGAATCTTTTGTTCCTGATAGACGTAACCGACCAAAGGTGCGCTGGATAACGGTACTAATGTAATCAGGATAGTACAAACGAGCACAATTACAGAATACGAATTCCTCGCCGCGAACAATGCAAATGGCGAAGAAGGAATGGATCCGCGACAAGTTTGGAGATAGGTATCAATCTGCTTCAGGGTCATGGGACGTTTCGCGAGCAGCGGCCACAAGGCGGTTTCAGAGATGGCATGCGTTGCATAGGCAAGAGCTGTTACACCGATCGTGTAAAGAGCAGTAACCAGACCTTGAACGACGGCCTTCTTGTTTTCAATCATTACTATAAGTTCACAATGAAGTCAGTTATGGGACTTGTTGCGAGATCAATCTGTTTTCCCATTACACGCATTTGTTCAGATTGGATACTTGGTAAAGCAGAGCTATACTAACCTACGCGAGGCGGAACAGTGCAGTTGAGAGCCCAGTCAGGACAGTGTGTTTTCTGATTGCCTAACCATGCAGTGAATATAATTACTGCAATGGTCAAGGCCAGGCCAGCAACTAAGGCCAGCAATACCGTCCAATTGTGTTTAATAAAGAACCAAAAGCCGCGACGAGGGCTGTGAGTCCGATGAGGTGACGCATCCTTTGAAAAAGAAGATTCCGAGTACATCTCCAACAGCGCAAGATTCAGTGCAGTAGCCAGCCAATTTGATGATTTTGCGTCTATGGGCGTCAGACGGAGATGCAGTCTTTGATATCAAGTAGGTTCTGCCCACTTTTAACCGTCGGCATTTTTCAGCCTTGTGCCAGTATCGTCGGTCACGGTTATCAGACAGTTCTGCTGTCTAGGTTCTGCATTTAGAGGCGTCGCATGCTATCAGCCGAACCCCGTGGCAACCAATGATCTAATCAGCTCTTGCATCGTGTGTGTGGGCATCTCCACACACACCCGCAGTAACGACACTTTTGATTGCTGATGAGTTAGTTGGCTGCCAAAAATACAATGCGATGCGCCACGGCGTATTTCAGGATGCGCTAACGAATGTCGACATTATTCTTCCCGCTTCTCGTGAATATCACGGTCCATCTAGTAGAACGATTATGAGATGCATAGGTCACAATAAACTATTAAATGCCTGCTATATTTGTTCATAATATAGACAGGAAGTGTTAGTTACCAGCTATCTGTTATCCATGTCCCCTATGCCCAACTAGCATTACCTTGTATTTGTATATCGACTAGCGCTTACTCTACTACGCGTACTAATGCAAAGGGAAACGGCACGTTGAGGGTAACGGCATTGGACGGAGAACACCTAGATACGGTAGCACGATACGAGATCGAGCTCAAGAAGCTTAAGGGGCGACCTGCAATCGCTAGTAGTAAGTTAAGTGAAGAAGGTACCTATTCACTCCAAATAGAAATACGATACATATCCACAATTTGATCACGTGCTACCAGAAGGCGGCCGACACAAGAAACGTACATACCGTGCAACCCAACCATAGACGAGGTACATGGGGCAGTGCGTCGCCATTATAGGCGTCGGGCGTTACCCGTCCTCACAACCTACAGGAGCTTTAGCAGAGACGTAAAGGAACACAACACCACAACACTCATGAGTGGATCTGATAGCGACAGCTTATCCAGAAGATCACAACACAGGAAGAGACACACTTCAGGCTCATTGTTCCAGAAATGCATGAAATTCACCGTAATGCCTATAAATGCAGCCTACTCCAACCGCCGTTACCACCGAAAGAAAAGCATTTCTAAACGCCTATTGAAACAAACAGCCAACGCCTTAGTATTGAAATAACGAAATAGAAAGAATGATAGGTAATACCAACCTAGCCCCATTTCCCAGACAAAGAAATCGTACACACGTCATGAATAGGCAAGTGGGCGTGAAGATAGTCTCTCTCCAAAAAGAGCGAGGCAAGAGGAAGAAGAGAGCGAAAAAGAGCAGAGAATAGAATTGGGGCACGTAAATTAAACCAAAAGCTATTTAAAAAAAAGGAAAGCAGAAGAAGAACAAGAAATTGAGAAGAGTTTGTCGTGAGACTTCGATTTGAATGATATCAAAGCAAAAAAGCAAAGAAAAAGATGGAAAAAGGTATCAAAAAAAAAACAGACAAGGAGAAGAATAGAAGCGAATGGAAGATATACTTCAAAAAAGTAATACAATATAAACCCATTTGAATCCCTAGAAGAAAGAAGAAGTCGAAAAGTCGAAAAGAAAAAAGATAAAAGAGATGTCTAGTAGTTCCAAATTTTTTCATCAAACTTTTGGTTCTCGCGAACCCACCCTTGTCTTCTCGTGTTGGCGCATGTAAAAATCAATCGAATGGTCAAAGGAAATGGAATGCGAAAGGTAGTCCGAAAGATCATTCGACGCTTTTCTGCCGCCGTCGTCATGCTCGTCGTCATCGGAACTCTCGGCTGCAGAAAGGTATTCGTTGTAAGAGGGGTCGCGGGGAGACGACTTTTCGGCTCGTGTGCGTGATTTCGGCATGTCGTCTTTTGTTGCTGACAAGTTGTTGTTGGACGCGACTGCGTTTGCCTTCGTCTCGGTTTTTGTCTTTGCATCTGTGTTTGTACTAGTAACGTTGCTGGATGCAATGTCCATGGAAGAGTCCACAGGCTTGGAGACGCTGCGGTGTGTGTCCGATGCAAGGTCACTTAGCGGACGGATTGTGGTATCCGATGTCTTTTCTCCCAAAGCTTTGTTCTCGACGTCAGCAATGCGGACCACATTCTTCGGTCCAACACTCGTTATCCAAGGCGGAGGCATTGATGTGACGACCTGCTTCTCATTTTTGCGGGGCGATGGCGGATTGTTGTATATTCCTGTCGACAACGACTTGATCTCCAGCTCGGAATCGGAAACACCTTCCCCAAACAGAGTGCCGTCCTTCTCGTCCCACAATCTCTCATCGATTCGTGCTTCTTCTTCCGCTGAAAACTGCAAATCTTTGATACTCTCATCAAGGCTATGCCGTATCCTCTCGCTCTCGTATGACACGCGCTCTGGTTCTCCGAAGCCTGAATCTTGATGCAAAGGCATGCGGTATCCTTGTGCGACTGAAAGACCTGTCCTCACTCTTCTAGATGCTGGCTCTGGACGATCGAATATGGAAAAGCCAGTGCTCGTGCGTGACGGCGGCTCAGTGCTGGGCGCGGAGGAATCCATGGCAACATCGTGCTCGAGATTGGCTAGGGTAACGGAATCCGGCTTTTGCGGCTGCTGACTGTCATAGTAGAAATCTGGAGTTTCAGCAGGTTCTGGGGGCGTGTGCGATGACTGTGGCCATGCTTGTGCCAGGTGGTGTACGCGTTCACTAAAGGAAGCCTCATTCCCGACACCACGGGACTGACCTTTTTCGGACGACTCTTGTAGGCTGTTTCTCACCGACTGTGATTCAATAGGTTGAAGTCCATTATTCATCGACAAACCTAGTGGGTTATCCTCAGACGCTTTACTGCCTACGAATGAATCCTCCATCTCGGCTGGAGGACTCGTAATACAAACGTCTTTCGGTTCCTGTGTTGCAAACTCATGCACATCAAGATCACCGCATGCCCTTTGGACGAGCTTAGTGTCTCCATCCACATAAACTTGCTCCCATCTTGTTTCCCTGCTAGCTGGTAGGCTTGCAAGCTCATTTTCGAGTTCCGAGTCGTCAAGCGACATGACGGACCGGTAGCCGGGATAAGGTGAACGTGAGCAATCACTTCGTCTGTTCCTATCGCTGACGCTGAGCGGGCGCGGAGAGCGACCACGCTCGGCGCGTTCATTTGGGATGATGAAAGAGCCGGACGACTCGGGGTACTCTGTGCGCGGAACATGGATCTCTTCAAACAACGATTGTTGTCTCGAATGGCGACGGTGATTGGAAATGTCCTCAAGGTCAACTGCTGTCCTTGGGTCGATGTATTCCTTGTCACTTCTATGCGTGGAGATGCTGTCTCTAACAGCGGCCTTGGGCTTGTAGTCATTGTCCAAGGTGTTTTCGGGGAACCATTTAAGAAGACTTGCAGCCGATGGTCTAGACTGGGGTGCATCGCTCAAGCATGCTCGAATTATGTCGCGGAAGTAGAGTGGGATGTCAGTATCGCGCCGGTCAAGAGTACGGGTCAACGGTCGTTGCTGGCGTTCAGGCTCATCCTGCTGCTCCGCTAGCGCCCACAGCACCATTCCAAGCTGGAACAGATCTGACTTGACGCCGATATATATCGATATGCGCTGTCCACTTTCGATGAGTTTGGCCAGCTCCGGCGGCTCCCACCCGACCGGGCAGCCGCGGCGGTTGATGTCGATGATCTTTGCATTGTCGTCGTTGTCAATGACGATGTTGGACAGAGTGAAATCTCCTTGGACGAATCCAGCTTCATGAATCTCAGAGAGGCCTTGGATGATCTGTCTGGCCCATCGCTCACGGCGTTCCCAGTACAGATGGCTTGTTGTCTTGAAATCGTAGATCATGTCTACCAATGCACCTTGCTCGGCGTAGCTGATCAGTAGCCCCTTGATGTATTCTTTTCGGTCATCAACAATAACACCTTCGAACCTGATAACAGACTTGGACTTTTGTACGCTGACAAGCGCGTTGATCTCATAAAGAAACTCCTCGACCGCATCTGGACCTGGAATCTCCTTCTTGATCAATATGCGATTGTTAACAGAGACTTTGTACACGAAACCTGATATGTGGGAGTCAAACGCGACGGCATCTTCTCGAAAGCGCTTGCAGTCCAGATGTTCGATTGCAGAAACGGAGGGATACGGGATGATCTCGTTAACATCCTCAGTAACGTGAACGTGGAGGCGGCCATCTGTCGTCTCAAGCTTGAGATTTGTCACTGTATCGTAGAACTGAATAGCTGGCAGAGAATCGCGAATGGCTTCATAGATGCGCGAACTCTTGTCACGCTGGTAATGGAGAGTTTTGAGATCAGCTTCAAGCGAGTCTGGTTCCATATTTCGATAGTCGCAGGACACTGTGACTCTTCTCCATCTGTTTGGCTCTTCTGCGAAAGTGACAAAGAACTTTTCACGGTCCGACATGTCGCGGAAGTGCATGCTGAGATTCAAGATCCATTTCGCTTCCAGTTCTTCTTGCAAACGTGTGTCATCGATGACAGATCCTGAATGGTGTGAGCCATGCTCGGAGAAGGCATCTTCTACCTCAAAAGGCGGTGGGGGTGGTAACGATGGCGGCGGCAGTGACGGCGGCGGCGGTGGGGATTGTGATGGTGGCGGCGGGGGCAGCAGTTCATGCATAGAGCCGCCTGCAGACATGTAGTCCTCCGGCTCTTCAATGCCATAGTCTACCTGGCGCGCACCGGGTGGTAGATTCGAATCTGGACCCCCGCCTATAGTACGCTCCTCGGTCGTTGGAGGTGGCTCTTGTTTAGTGTGGCTTTCACACAGGCTCAGAACGTTAGGGGCGGACATGGAAGGGGCCGAGAGAGGCGGCGGCGAGATGTCTCGCTTCGAGGGCGCAGAGCTCTGACGGTCCACTGAGGCGGCTCTGCGGTGCTCGCCTTGAACAGGGACCTCGAGCAGTTTGTCCCTCTTTTCACTCTGCATTCGTTTAAATGTCAAAGGTCTAGGCAGCCCTGGGATGACCTTCTTGCTGGTTCTGCGGCCTAGCAACCCGCCACTCGAATGCGGCCGTGTAGGCTCCTTGGTCTTTTCCTCGGCAGGTTTTGCAGCCTTGATCGACAGTGGCGGCGGTTCCTGCTCCTCCTTCTTCAGCCAGGCGCCAATCTTCTGGAAGCTCAGGCGGTCCCACATGCTTCTGTGCTCGCTGACCTCTGCGCGTGCCCTCTGCTTGCTGCGGCTACTGCTCGTCTCGCCATTGTCCGCCGATGGCAGCGGCATCTTGTCCACACACCAGCCGTCGCACACGTCCTACACGGTGCGGCGCTGTGCGGTTGGTGTCGCGGCTCGTCCCCAGGCGGTTGATGGTCGGCTGCTTGTCTTTGCGGCGCGTAGAGGACAAAGTGACTCAGACGGGCTGTGTAGGGCCTTCAGTTGGCGAGGCGGCGGGGGGATTTCCTGATAGTTTCAAATTGGTTGAACTTGTGCTATGTGTTTGGCGCTGACTGCATGCTGTTTCGTGGTCGTGTGTGACTGTGGCTCCCTGCGTCCATCGGCCTAGTTCCTGCTCTGTGCCTCGATGCTGCGATGGCACACTTGCCCCTCTCTTGCTTCTGGAAAGTGTTTTTTTTTCTTGTCTCTCTTCTATTTCTTTTTCGCTTGCCGCTAGGCTCTGTGCTTCGATCTAGGCAGTCCCGACATGCGAATGAAGGGAAAGACCGAGATGTGTTTTATTGACGCCCAAGCGACATGCCAGGGAGTCGGCTGGCGCCTAACCTTAATAAAAGGCAGGCGGACGACGGGTAAATGTCTCGCAAAGGGCGCAGTCGATCCGGCGAGCGAGGTTCAATGCGGCGGCGGAGATTTGGCGGACGAGCGGTGGTCCTGGTCAGGGAGGTTGGGGGGCAACGGGCAGGCAGGCAACGAGGACTGTGACGATGTGCGACGACGAGTCTGATGTAAGTAGGGATGAAAGCGCGACAGAAGGCTGGGGCTGTGTGAGCCAATGAATGCGGAGAAAAGGCGCGACTGTGCCCGTCAAGCCGGCTTAGCAACACCACCACGTTAGCGTATCCCAGGCGATGCAGCAAATCAAAAAAAACCCCCGGGCCAAAAGCTACTGGCACTTTGCACAAGCCTGCAGTGCCGGTACCAGAGAAATCGAGTCGCACAAACGCGGGGGAATGGGCGGAGGGGAGGGGCTTGGTGAGGAAAAAAGTCGTGAGGGCAGATTCAGCGACAAAAGTGTGCAGCAGCAGCGCACCGTTTTGGGGGTTGCTGTCACGGGCAGTCGACAGCTGGCGGTCAAGCGCGTATGCCGGCCATTGGACAAAGGTAAAAGAAAAAGAGGGCCCATTCCGGCCTGCAGCATGCCCAGCAAGCAGGCAGACAGGCAGGCAGCAAAAGTCCGAATTCGGGTACGCTGGCGACGAATCAAGCGCGGACGAGGCAAAGAAAAGCCGTCTGGTACGGCCGACTCCCGTCACTGATTGGCCTCTGCCCGGCGTGTGGCAGCCAACTCCACCAACCTGCGGTGAGAGTCACACACACACTCTGGCTTTCTGGTACCAGCGTCCCTTACACTGACTCTCCCGTCCCCTTTTGGCCGAGCTTGACAGCTGCGCTACAATATTGCCTTGGGGGAGACCTTTTTTTTCTCGCGTGTCCCTCGTGCTGGGCGCTATCCCGCCCCTCATGGATCCTTCACGTTAGCACATAGGCAAAACCCCTCTTCGGGCCTGCATACATTAGTCGACGTGCAGACGAGGGGCAGACTACTGCACCTCGAGGTGCTCGCGGAATCGTCTCTTGCTGCTGACTGGGAACTCGACATGCAACTGCCCTTGCTCCCCACTCAACAGGACGCACAGCCAACTCTCTTTTTTTTTGGCGGGCGTCAAGGAAAGACGGGACAGCTCCCCGAAGGTGCCTGGATTCCTCGTACCTTGCCAGAAAAACTTCTCAACGGCAGCTCCGGCATGCTGGCGCAAAGCAGGTACATGGGTCTGTACATGAGACACTCTTCTTTCTCCCGAGCTGTCAACTGCGCCACGAAAGGGCGTGTAGCGGCACTCCGTCCCCTCACAGCCTCGACTGTTCCCGCGCATATATACACAAACGTACATATACATATTCATATGCACTAGACTATGACACACTGCGGCTCAACAAAACAATAGTGCAAGCCTCCTTCATCGCCGACCTCTGCACAACTCGAACAAACATTAGTCCGCACTTCCGTCATGAGCACAGAATCTCAAACACACCACCGCACTCTCCCCTTGTCTCGTGTCATTCATCAGGAGAGATCGTGATAAGCAACAAAAAACAAAACGATCGAGAAGACTTGATTCGTGCCCCTCTAGTTCGCAGTATGCGTTGTCCCTTCATCAATCTGCCTGCTCGAGTCTTGACTGCCTTGCCTTGCCTTGCCTGCTTACCTGCCGTGCATTGCCTCGTCACCCTCGTCCTGACACGTCAATATGGTTCATGCCCACGCAACGCATTACACTTGCAGTATGCAGGGCCACGCCACGCCAACGCAGTCACAGCGACAGGACGCGACAGAGAGATAGGAAGAAGAAAAGACAACAGTGCGCGAACCAACGCACACTTCTGGAGGAGAGAGAGATATTATCCACTGTGGGCTCAAGTAGAGATGAGGTTTGTAAACCAATGATACGTGGGGGTATGCACAACGTGTTTTTTGCGCGTGCTTATGAGATAACACGGTACAACACGGTGCAAAATAAAAATATTATCCGCGGCGGCTGGCGCGCTGGACAATTTAAAATTAGACGCGACTCAAAATAAAGGTCAAAACTCCATTGCTTTATCTTACTCTAACAAATAACGTAGAAATTGAGGAAACAGTCGTCAACAACCAAGGGACGAGGTTCCAAAAAAAAAGGAAAGGTACGATTTGCACGCATTGTGGGAATGTCACCGGGTAACGGACCGAGCCGCGACACTGTCCTTTCCCTTTCGCCTTCCCTTTCCCTCTCCCCGTAAATTCCAGAACCCACGGTTTCCCTGCTAACTTTCTGTTTCTTATCTACCACGCTTTCCTTAAAATGGGGGAGACGCGTTGTCTCTTTCTTAATACGCAGATAGAGATGCAGAGGGAGAAAATTGACCCAAGTCAACTAGCAATTGAATATCAGAGAAGAGAGAATTTCATTCATCATGTCATTATCCAAGATGCAGTGGCCAAACTCGTCAAGATGGCCCACCCATGTTTTCTCTGTGAACCGCCAAAAAATGCTCTCTACCCAAAAAAAAGCCATCAACAAATATAAAAAAACGCCTAGAATGCGCTTGCTCTACAGCGGTTTCGTCTGCCTTTAGTGTTTTTACATATCTTACAATTCAAGAGTGCGGGTTTAATCGTCATCGTCACCGGACTCCTCTTCTTCCTCCTCTTTCCGCTTCTGCTCACGCTTCTTACGATCACCCTTCTTGGGCTTGAGTTCCTTCTCCCACAGCTTGTTTGCCGCTTCCTTGTCGAGGTCAGGGAACACAATGTCAAAGACCTCCTGGTACCAGGATACGGGTCGGCCTTCGATGCCTTCTTTGATGTTCTGTCCGTATGTCAGCAAATGATGCTTTCCTCATGCGAAGAAGACGAGATACATACCTCTGGCAGTTCAAGCCAGTCACTCATGTTGTCGTGGGGGAAGATGACAGTTTTCGCGCCGGCTCTCCGTGCGGCAACAGTCTTTTCGCGCAGTCCACCAATTCTCAGCACCTTTCCGGTCAGAGTCAGCTCACCAGTCATAGCAACGTCATCTCTGATCTTCTTGTTGAGCGCCAAACTGAGCAAGCTGGTAGCCATAGTGATGCCAGCGCTCGGTCCATCCTTGGGAGTACCGCCTTCGGGGCAGTGCAGATGTATCCTGGCGTGTTCAAAGAACTTGTTCTTTGGGAAGTCGCGGGCTACAATGCTCTTTGCGAATGAGTAAGCAACACCAGTCGACTCCTTCATAACATCCCGAAGAGAGCCACTACGCTCCAGGCCGGGTGATGACGAGGCTGACAGTGCATTTTGCAAGATGGATTCAATGTAGAGCGCAGAGCCGCCCATGGACGTCCATGCCAGACCCATGGCAACGCCAGGCGGTGTAAAGTCGTACAGGCGATCAGAGGTAAAGATGGGTGGGCCAACGTAATCCTTGAGATTGTCCTTGTTGATAGAGACGTGCACCGAATCCGGTACCTTGAGAGCCACACGAGGCTTTTCGGCAGTCTGTTCTTCGATGTTCTTTGGTGTCTCCTTGGGGTCGCTTTCGTCCTTGTTCGACTCCTGTTGCGCAGCCTTGCCCTCTTCAGTCAGCGCCGCGGCCTCCGGAAGGGCCTCCTCGCCCACATCAGTGACAATCTTCAATGCTGACTTTCGGTACACTTTTTCAATGTGCTTCTTCAGGTTTCGCACACCTGACTCACGGCAGTACTTGTTGATGAGTTCGACAATGGCGTCTTTCTCAAGCACAACATCGGCGTCCTTCAGACCACTCATCTCCTTGGCTGCAGGGGACAAGTACTTCTCAGCGATGGCAATCTTCTCATCCGAAACATAGCCAGAAAGCCGGATAACCTCCATACGGTCAAGCAATGGCTGCGGTATGGTCTCGTCCATGTTTGCCGTGCACACAAATAGAACCTTGGACAAATCCACAGGTACGTCCAGGTAATGATCTAGGAAACTGCTATTCTGCTCTGGGTCGAGCAACTCAAGAAGAGCGGATGCAGGGTCGCCGTGGTTGCTGTTTCGGCCGATCTTGTCGACTTCATCAATCAGGACGAGCGGGTTTTCGGTCTGGCACTTCTTGAGAGCCTGGATAATGCGTCCGGGTAGTGCACCAACGTATGTTCTGCGGTGACCCTTGATTTCGGCTACATCGTACATGCCACCAACACTGAAGCGGTAGTACTGACGGTTCAAGGCGCGAGCGATGGATTTACCGATGGATGTTTTGCCCACACCCGGTGGTCCGACCAAACAGAGAATCTTGCCTTCGACAGTGCCGCGCAGCTTACCGACAGCAATGAACTCTAGAATGCGGTCCTTTACGTCTTTTAGCCCATGGTGATCCTCATCCAAGACTTGGCGAGCGTGTTGGATGCCGAAATTCTCTGCGCTGCGTAGACCCCATGGTAGCTGTGTGAGCCAGTCGAGATAGTTGCGGGTAACGTTGAATTCTGATCCGTTGGGCTCAAGACCTTGCAACTTGCTCATCTCCTCTTCAAAGACCTTGCGCACAGCCTCGGGCATAGCCAGCTTGTTAGCCTTTTCGTTAAATTTCTCAATCAGCTTGTCTTTGCCGTCAGATTCGATGCCAAGCTCGCGTTTGATGCCTTTCATCTGCTCCATCAGCATGTACTCGCGGTGCTTCTTCGTGACTCGGGCATTGACGTCGTCGGCGACCTTCTTCTGCAATTCCGCGCTGATGAGCTCCTTCTTCAGAAGCTCCAAGGCCTTGCTCAACCGCTTCTCGATATCCATTTCCTCGAGAGCGTCTTGCAACTCGTGCGACTCGGCTTGGGCTACGGCAGCGGCAAAGTCGGCAAGCTTGACGGGATCTTCGCCAACGTTCATAGTAGTGTGTACAGAGAAGGTTGAGACATGGTCGCGGAAGAGTGGGTTCAAGAGCGCGACGCCCTTGAACGTGTTGACGATCTCGTTAATCAGCACTTGGATTGTCTTGTTTGACTTGAGGTCAAATGGCTCCTCGACCATATTCTCCACGTCGGCGATGCTGACCTTGCGACCCTTGAGAATGGTGGGGACCAGAGCGCCTTGTGCCGTCTTGGTCTCTTCGGCGGTCTCTTCGAAACTAGCAACGACATCGCCCTTGGACTGGGCGGCACCAGTGTCAGGTTCGGGTGTTTCAGCACTGTCATCCAACGTGCTCTCTGCCACTGATGGCTCTTCCTGGGCTTGTGTAGGTGGCTTTAGTCCAGTCATCTTTATGCGGCGGTGCGGGTAGAGGACACAGGTCATGGCAAAGTTGTCGTCGGCGCCCACGGGGAATGCGCTGGTGACCTGACAGAATGTTCCGACATCGTAGACTTCATTGGGATCATCAATGACGTCCTTGTCGGCTGCCTCGTCCTTGAACATGAAGGCGCCAATGTATGGCTGCCCGCGCTTTACCATGTCAGCGATTGCCTGGCCGACCTCTCTATCTCGGATGGTGATGGCTTTGTAGAAGCCGGGAAACAACGGGCGCTTCACGAGCGGTATCGCCATGACTTGGGGATAAACATCTGGTATCGAGGGCTTGACAAGAGCACGCTCCGAGCCTTTGCGCTTCTTGCCGCCACCATCACCGCCATCGCCGGCTCCGCCTGCTGCGCTGCCGCGCCCAGAACTTGCGCGTTGGGGTATTGGTTCGGGCGTGTCGCTTTTGCCCTCGACATCTCGGGCTCGTTGCTGCTCCTTGGGCTTCTTCAGCTCGTCCGTCTCCTCGGCTGCTCCCTCGCCCAGCGAATCCGGTGATGCTTTGGGATCCTTTTCCTTTTGTCTACTCAGCGACGTCGAGAAAGTGCGGTATGCGAAGAGAGCGGCGGGGGGCGAGGGGCACCGGTAATGTAGTCGTGCGAGCAGCGACGCTGAGCATTGTGCAGGGAGGTGTCGTGATGATGCCCTGGTGGCAATTGACCTAGACGTTGAGCGCGATGCCTGGCGTAGGGCTGCCCGCCACGGCAAGTTGTGGCTCTGCAGCATGGTGTCGTTGTATTATGTGAGCCTCAACGGCGGGAGTATTGCATGTACAGTACAAAGAATGAAAAGAAGGCACGCAGAGACACGCACCACACGTCTTGTCGCCACACAAAGACAGGTGCAAGGGGAGGAGGGGTACTTGTACAATGCAGAGAGGTGGTAGTGGCGGCATCCATCTGAATTGCTCAGCAACGTCGGTAGTCTCGACATCATGACCGCACGTCCAAGCTCCTCCGATAGCCAAAGGCGAAACCTCGGCACCGCCTTCTCCAGACACCATCCCTCCTACACCTAATCCGCTTGCATCTGCGCCTCCTACTGCTCCTGCTCCTACGTCTCTCCAGCAGTGCATCTCTTCTGCCTCACCATCCATCTGCTTTGCCATCTCTGCTCGGCCGCGCCATCGCCCACTTTGCGGCGGTTGCGAGCTCCATTTGCAATCCTGTAGAAGCTTCTCGAATCCCGTTAGAACCGCCGAGCGACCCCATCGTCTTTATCAAACGCGTGTCAAGCCACCACTCACTTGTCCTACGCCCTACCATCATCGTCCGGAGCTTGCACCAGCATCGCTCATCGCCAGAGCACTTCTTAGTATGCAGTCCTCATTCACAACACCCGGACAATCAAACTCTCAACATGATTTCGTCACTTCTCCGCCTCACCATGACATTTACGCGTGTTTCCAGCTCATTCCTCTTTCTCTCGTGAATATCCCCTGTACTCTTCCCTCCTCTCGGTAGTCAGAAAATCCTTTTGCGCTGGCCCCTTAGCCCGTACTAGACGTGAAGTCAACACAGCAGCTGGCTCGCCACCGCCACGAGCCTTGCCGACACGCTTTCAGGATGCGTATCAAGGACTGTTGCCGCTTGTATGTCGTGGGTGTGAACGTCCTGCCGACCAGCTCTATCCTAGTGAGAGTGTTGAATTTCTTCGGCATACTGTAAACGTCCTTGGTCGCTGATCAGGAGGAGCTACCTCCTACTGTCATGTGTAAGAGTAGGAGAACATGGCACACACCGATTCCGTTAGTGGGTTATTCAACACCCATCTCTACATCCCTCTCTTCTCTCCAGCCCTTATTTGCATACAGGCTTTGTAGTTCCTTGTGGCCGTACGCATACTTGACGTAATTGGCTCGTGAGTCGGGCCTTGTCTCCGGAGCCATGTGCTACTACTAGCATGCCTGGATGAACGCCTTACATGCGCGGAGGCACTTGTGAGCGTTACTCACATCTTGTGCGTTACGTGCCCTTTCAAAATCCGCTTATTTACTGTAGTCCTTAGTTAAACTGAAGATGATGGCACATGGCTTTCTAGGCAAGCCTTCGCAAGCTCTTCTGTTTTAGTCAGTGTCTTCTCGGCACCCGCCCCCTCCATTCCGTCGCTTATCTTGCAACGCAACTTGTGTCTGGGGTCCCGAAGTTTACCCACCCAATCCCACACATTCTAGTGCGATTCCTATGGAGCCAAGTCTGTCTACACCGTTGTGTGTAATGGACGACTGTTTCCACATATCACCTTTAGTCGAGGATATAAGGTGTAGTTGTTTCCGTCGCAGAGTCAGATTTGCACCATTCTTCTCCGGACCCCCTCACCGGACCCCCTAATTCATTGCTGTCTTTGTTACTAATGAAGCAGGAGTATGTCGTACACCAACACCATCACACATAATATAGAAGCCAGTGGCTCGGCCGTAGACAGCCTTGCCCACTCGAAGATCGAACTGTGTGTCGTGAATCCAACAGCAGAACCTCATCAGGGCCACCAATCAAATAACGGGAACCCCAAATGCATCGATCCGGTAGAGTTTCTCCCAGCACCATCGACGACTGTGTTCGCAGTGGAACGATGGAACAAACCTCAGGCTAATATTTATCGCACATTGGCCGTCTTATTTGCCTTCATCGTCATGGGCGCGAACGATGCTGCTTACGGTGTGAGTGGGTCATCAAGTCAAGCCTATGCATAGTACTTATACCCTGCAGGCCATCATTCCATACCTCGAGGACTACTATGGGCTTACATATCTTGTCGTATCACTCGTCTTTCTCTCGCCTCTAGGTGGCTACGTTGGTGCGGCCCTTCTCAACAACTGGCTCCACGTTCACTTCGGTCAGCGGGGAATCGCACTCATTGGCCCCACTTGTCATATCATAGCGTACACAGGCATTGCAGCCCACCCGCCTTACCCTGCATTAGTTGTACTCTTCGTTGCTGCGGGTTTCGGAAATGGAGTCGTCGATGCAGGATGGAACGTTTGGGCAGGAAACATGGCCAACTCGAATGAACTTCTTGGCTTTCTGCATGGCTTCTTTGGTCTTGGAGCTATACTCAGCCCGCTTGCAGCCACGAGTCTCATAACGAAGAACGGATGGCATTGGCACCAGTTCTACTATATAATGGCAAGTTGTATAAATCCATTCCATGGGTCTCTACTAATATCCTCAGCTTGGCGCCGCAGTCATCGAACTTGTGACATCCGCTTTGGCGTTTTGGCCGTTATCTGGTCATGCGTATCGCGAAAGAAACTCTAGCGTGAATACAGGTAATAAGAGCCGCCTCCGGCAAGCACTTAAAAGTCGTGTTACATGGATTGCAGCTTTCTTTCTACTTGGTTATATTGGAACCGGAGTCGCTATTGGTGGCTGGATTGTGACGTTTATGCGGCGAGAGCGAGCCGGCAGAGAGTTTGAGTCTGGTGTGGTAGCCACTGGCTTTTGGACCGGCATCGCGGTTGGCCGGCTCGTACTTGGCTTCGTCACCCCTAAACTTGGCGAGAAATTTGCAGTACTGGTATGTCCTTTCCACGGGAAGGCCAGAGAACAAGACTCATTATGGGACAGATATACATTTCTGCTGCCATGGTATGCCAGCTCCTGTTCTGGCTGGTACCGTCTTTCCACGTATCCGCCGTGTCTGTTGCATTACAAGGCTTCTTTCTAGGACCGCTATTCCCAGCTATGATTGCTGCAACAACTAAGGTGCTTCCTTCGCATCTGCATGTTTCAGCGATCGGCTTCGCAGTTGCGTTTGGCGGTATAGGTGGTGCGGCGCTGCCTTTCGCCATTGGGTCCTTGGCTCAAACTAACGGAGTGGGAGTCCTACAACCCATCGTTTTGGCAGTGCTCGCAGTACTGCTGATACTTTGGCTTTGCTTCCCCAAGTTGGAGAAGCGAAAACTGGAAGGTGATATTTCGGAACCAAGACCAGAGCGGCAAAGAGAACAGTGGTTTCGCTTTGACTTTGATCTGGTAGAGACGGGCCAACAGATGATAAGAAGAACTCAAGATGGATAGGTAGGAGCGCATGATTTCGGATGAGAACATTGAGAGCAGGGCGGCTGGACTAGATGACCGAGTACAAGTAAGACTTTGGTCTAAGTAGTGGGAGTGTAGCCATTTTCCTCCTTGGAAAGTAGGAAATTGAATAAAATGAGAAGACTCGCTCAGCAGGGTATGCGTTGATGACGACATGACTTGGGCGAAACTTCCTGACGTCCCGCTCCCTTCATGAGACACATTTGCTGGGTCTCTGGCGTCGATCACGGCTCCAGGCAACAGCGCACTGTGCTTCATAGTCGTCGCCAGCATAGACAGTGCGCACGATGGCGAAGCCCCAACTGTGCGTAAGACATTGCATGGCGCTGCAAAAGCGCAGTGAGAGGCTACTGAGATACACCATTGTGTGAGTTGGCAGCATGAACGCCTGCAAGCCGTATGTACATTCTTCCCCAAAGCATCTTGTTTTACTAACGTAGGAGAGAATGGATCCAAGTCTTTTATAACACTTAGGCAGAATTGAATTCATGTTATGCCCCTATCTGGCTGGATAATCTTAGCATACAGTAGTACAGTAGTGTCTTGTTTAAATTTCATCTACTGTGCCTCATGCATATCGGTATTCTAGGTGTACCGTGAGTAAGAAAACTGAATCTGATCAATAAATAGGGTAGGTAAGTGTATAACAGATGAATCTTTGAGTACGTTCGATATGTCATTTTTAAGACAAGGGTTTGGTTTTCGCACGTATGACTCACAATCATCACGTGACCATAACGAGGTCTGGCCTTCTTACTCATTGACGTCTGCTAAGTTTCTCGCAGTTAACATAGCCCGTTTGGCACAAGAGCTAACCATGTATCTGTTGCTGTGCGCGCAGCCGTTGCAAGGCTCGTTTGCACCTCACGCTAGGGAAAGGTGGCGTTGATCTAGACCCGGATAGAGTATGTTGAGCCGCAGTGCTGAAACAGTAACGTTAAGGGAGCTGGGAGGGCTGTATCAGCTCGCTCAGTCACCTTACCAACCACTACTACTGTAGTTGCATAGGCTAGGCTATGTAACTGGGAGCTAGTCGATCAATAAACAGAGTACCTTATTTTCACACATACCATCGTGGCGTAGCGTTCCAAATTGAGTCATTCGTGCCTGCTTTTGTCCTCCAGATATCAGCAAAAACGTAGAAGACGTGTGATAAAAATAGCGTCTTACAGCTGAGGTGGGGACATACTAGCTGCTCTTGGCGGTAGAAACGAGGCGAACCTGCTCCTACACACTTTGCAATGTCTCTGTATTTCCCCTCTACTGATTACCGACCATACCTCGATGTACCCTAACATTCATTTTTATAGCTCATACCTCTGAATATGGCGAGAAACCAGTCCATCTGGTGTCCATCCGGCGGGGACTGGTACGCCTGTTCGACAGGGACATTCTTCGCCGGCTGCTGCTCGGTCAACCCATGTAGCGTAACATGTCCACCACAGTACCTGCATCCTGTTTCTTTCAACAAAGCACTCTACGGCACTCTTCCAGACGTAAACTGCGACTCAGACGCCAACTTCTTTACATGCATTGGCCAGGAAACGACCTTCTGGGGGTGCTGCAATAGCTCCCCCTGTTCACAGAATGCAACTTGTCCGGATGGCGATTTGGCTCCTGCTAGATTGAAACATCCATACCTAGTCGATATTTTCGGAGACCCGATTGTTAATAACATAGGTGTTGCTGCAATCACCACCTCTTCAGTTGCGCTAGCCCCCGAACCCGCAATGACATTCGCACCGATATACAATGATCTCGAATATGGTCGTTCAAGAGGTATTGTGTTGCCCGCAATATCTATAGTTATCATGGTGGCGCTTTCTGGATTCATCGCATTCTGGCTTGGTTGGAGAAAGTTATCTAGTCGTGGTCAGCATGCGTATTTGTCGGTAGAGGTGTAAGTAGACTAGACTGTATAGCGCTTCCCTGTTAACCCAAGAATAGTATGAGCTCATCTATGGATGCCGCCAATTTGGAGAAACCTGATGCACACGAAAATCCCACTGACACATCGGCTGCTCCAATGAAAGACGATCTCCAACGACTCGGCTCGACACCTGGCCTTGCTCTACTTGCGAGTGCTCTGATTATACTGGCAGTCTGCCTATTCTTGTTATTTTTATGGTTCAGCGATAAAACGAATAATACTTGGGTTCAAATCATGGGCCGAGGTTGGGCTACACGATTCGTAGCCGTTACGGCATTGGTGCTGCGGACCTGTGTGGACGTACAAGCTGCGATTGCTTGTGCTATCCTCGCCTCTTTACTCTTGGAATCAAACTCTGGAATACACGTGTATCAGACCGCGAACATGACAACTATGCGCACTGGGAGCACGAGTCCTTGGACATTTGCTCGTTGCTTGCTGGAAGAGTTTTGGAGATCGACTGCACAGTCACGACAGAATCATCGAGTATATGTTATGGCTGTTTGCTTGCTCATCACGACTAGTGTCGTTCAGTTTTCATCGACCTTGCTACTGTCGGATGTGAAGTTAGGCCCGCTAGTCGGTCCTGTAAACCCTTCAAAAGTCCAACCTGGCTTATCTTATCCGGTCGGAGACATAGAGAGGATACCTCGTGATTCGGCATGGACGACCAATCCACCCAACTATGCAGCATTCGGTGAATATCACGAACGACCTTCTGAGACCACTAATGGAGTGGTGGATACTGGAATGTTGCTCCGAGCCTTCCTGCCCTATGCCGCCGCCGAGCCACGCCAGAACCTCGCGACGTACAATGGAAACGCATTGACGATAGATGCTAGAGTAACCTGCCAGGCACCCTCAATCGATGGGTTCGAGGGAAAAGGGCTTAACGGGCAGATCAAAGGCACAGTGTCGCCTTCCGTCAATTCAACAGGGATGCAGTCCATCATGCCAACGCCTTTCGACTGCACAGTAGCTGGAGAGGGTGAGATAACGATCTGTCAGCTAGCTCAGTCCGGCAGTGCCTTCATAGGATCCCTCAAAAGCCAATTCGAAAACTCAACGGCATTTGGAGCCGCTTTCCTCGTGATTTATAGCTCAAGCACTTTTGCCACAGGAAAAGAGTGGCAGAGTTTGCCTTTACCAAATACAAATATAACCGAGAATATGTCGATCTCCCTTACCCTGTGTTTTGCACCATGGGACGCTGCAATCCTCGATGTAGCACTTGACAGTAAGCTCAATAGGACAGAACCACTGCTCCAGTATTGGAAGCGCTTCAAGCCATCAGAAGTACTCAATCACCTCATGCCTATGAGCAAGAAAGGGAAACGTCAAATCATGGAAATGAAGAAGCCACATAGCTTCCTAGGAGATCTTCCACCCCCGAACCGACGCCCAGTTGTACAAAGCGACATGGGCGGCAGTTCTGCAGCAGCCAGGGGAACAAACGTACCGCTACCGGGCAACTGGTCAGTCTTCCTCACTGGCGTCCCCCTAGTTACGCATCTTCGCAGCTTTGAGACGCCTCCTACACGGATCATTTCGGCAGATCCCGCACTCGCGGCCATTTTTACGGGCGCAATAGAAGCTGGGTTCTCCGTCGAATGGGCGCTGTCTTCTCTCATTACTGTTCTTTCCATGACCAACTACTACAGTCAACAGCCTGCGTTTGACCGTGTCGACACCGTCAACGTATCTTTCTTCGGACAATTTCTCTATCCGCGCAATTACATCGGTCTCACCATACTCATGTCGACGCTTGTCGCTCACTTTGCTCTCTTAGCGTTGCTAGTGGTTCTTTTCATCACGAAGACCAAATCCACGCTGATAGGAAACACTTGGTCTGCATTTGCGCAGGTTGCTGAGTCGCAGGGAGTGAGAGATCTCATGTCTGGGGCAAGTCTAACAGATGACTCTACGCTACTGAATCAAATGCGTACGAGTGGGAAGGAAAATATGAGGGCTAGGCTTGTGAGAAGAGGGGATGGCGCTGAGGTAGTTGTAGAGTAATGCGTGCTGCAGTGACAAGACGAGAATATAACTAACACTACCTTGAATTAATGATGACTCAAGATCAAGAACCAGATCAAGAAGAATAAGAAGCGTAGCCTTATCCTACATTGAATAATCTTGCGAAACACTCAAGTAATCAAGTACGACTCTCATTTTTTCTTAAAACTAACAACAATCTTCAAGAGCTATGACAGCATCTATGTTGAATAGATGCCAGTCGATAGTCTGAAGAAACATATGGCTGACAATATTAACCTAATTTCTGTCACCTATGCGCCGGGGCACCTATCAAGGAAGCTGACGCTGATTTCCACACCATTACAACCGTTGCGACTCGCAACTGCCCAGCTGCCACACCCGCCAGCAGTGGCACAAGTGCGATCAATATTAACGCTGCAGCCATTCGTAATCCCGATGTTGGTTAAGCCGCCATTACTTCCAAAAGGAACCAATTCCTGAATATTAGTCTGGACTCCATTTTTCCTGTAGAAGCTATTGGAGAGTCAGACTTTGTAAAAGCTGGAAATAGAATGTTGGACAAAATGTTCCGTAGACATACCCCTTAACACAGCATGATTCTTGGCCTGTAGGCGCGCAGGCCCTCTTCGTGAGATCTCTCTCTTCTAGTGCTTGCGCAGATGGTGCAGCCGACGCCAGAGAGAGACTGGCAAGTAGGAAGGTAAGCTGATAAGTGAATTGCATAGTTGCTTTAAATGTTGTTTTGTGTTTAATTGAGGTGTTGTCGATGTGTCTGGTATGACTTGGTTATGGGATTGGAAGCTGTATTTATACTTCTCCGCCAGCATTCGAAATCAATTTTCATGATTCCCAATTGGTATTGCTCCGTTCAGACATTATCGAACAACTTCGACTGAGAGTTCTTCATCGATCCAGAATTCTATGGAACGCTGACTTGCCTGAATGATGCCTGCAAAGTTAATACTATTGTATTTGATAGGCTGGAGGGCCTCTATGCTTTAGAAGAACTTAGTTTTGAGGTTATCAAGTAGAGGATCTAACCATTATGATCAGGTCATGACGTACGGTTGTATGTTAGGTCTTACTCTTAAAACTCATTTTACTTCACATGCTTAAAACGCGCTTGTCGCTCGGTTCAAAGATGTGTCAGCCATACCGTATGTCGTGTCCGGTGCTGGACGTTCCGTGCCCGATGCTAAACGTGCCACGCTCGGCGATGATCGTGCCGAGCCCGCTGCTGAACGTGCCGTGTCCGGCACTAGACGTACCGTGGTCAGTGCTAAATATAAAATTTCTAGCGTTTTTATACTACAGTCGTTTTGCGTTGCATAAACAACATAAAATATGGTAGACAAAATTGAGTCAAAAGAAACCTATTGCGCTAGGCCATCACAGAAAAATTGGCTTAGGGTCAAGTATAATTAGGGTTATTGCTGTTGAAAAATACTCTCAGATTCTAGGTTCGATGATTGTCCGGCTTCCGGAAATTATTCTAGATCTTTCAATCTAGTCAAGATGGGATCTGACATCTCGTCTTACAAGCATAAGGTTCAGCCACAGTTACAGCAGAATTATCCAGTTGACTGCTACTTCCAAATTCTGATATCGATGAACGAACTTTCGAGAAGATTTTATACAGACACTGGAAGAAAATCAGAGCCTTATATGAGTGAAATTGCAGCTGACTATTCAAATGGGAGCAGAGGACACCCATGATGTCGGGACATCTACAGGTTGACTGTTAGGGCTAATATCGACTTTTCGTTTCAAACCTTTTTCCGTCGCTTGCAAGACGCCCGTATTGAAGCCAAAACTTTCAAGTTCTGTCACACACGGAGAGCCGGTAACGAATACCAAGACAGATAGAGTTCTACTGAAAGACTTGGGTGGGAACCTTACACGATCTTCAGACGATGTCCCGGCTGATAGTTCAGCAACATGGACTATGTCAGCTCAGCCCAATAACCAGTTTATTTCCGATGAAACACATGCAACATCGCCCATAGCGGTCGAAATAACGAGCCGCCAGATCTTAACGGATTCCGAATGGTGAGTAGTGCGCATCACACTGTCAAAGCTGTTTTTAGAGACTTTTTCTGCTTCCCTGTTGATTTTTATAGAGACTATGCTCTGAAGATCGAAGCCACGAAGTCCTATCACCATTCGCAGCACTTTATCTTCATACAGATTCTCGAAATAGTTGGACTGATGAATTGAAACCTTTGCGAAGCTATTCGGATTAAAACACCCACTGCGGACAGGCATAGCCTAGCCCCTGGTTTAGATGCATTCTTGACTGTTTAGAGTTGCACGTCCTAAGAATAGAGTTGTCAATGTCAGAGACAAGTCCTATGCGACTGTCCCGATGAAGACACAAAGGTATGAGTAATCAGCATTCTGCTGGATATCGGAAGCCATGTCAATGAATTCAGCCGAATTTTTCATTATTTACTCATAATAAGTGTTTCTATCTAAGCATTAGCATCCCTGGAGTAGCCAATTAGTGGTTGGTGCCGTGGGGAACTTCTACGACTCGTACCATATCTTTTCCGCGCAAACAGACTTCAGAAAAAAACTTAATTTCTTCCCACTATGAGGCAAGACATTCATGCTACCTATATAGAGTTTCCCTGATCTCGCGCCAGTCGATACAACTTTCTGGCATGTGAAGTTTAGCCCACCACAGCCTGCTCGCTTTTCTATCAGTCTTTACTTGTTCTCCCTCCACTCCAGCAGCCTCGACGGCCGCCTTCACTTTAGTATTCCTAATTTCAGCCAATTTAGTCTTATAATTCACGAAATCTTGGAAAACAAGTAGAGTTCCCGTATCTGTCTCTCGTCTCTCAAAAATTTTGTTCTCACTCCCAGAGTTCTGCCTATACGCTGGCATCTGTTTGTCGCTTCCACGATGCAGCATCTGTACCAATCCGTAGCCGTTTGCATTTTGCCAAAATTCGTAAGCGCATCCACCAGAAAAGATGCGACACATGGCGGGGGAGTATAAGGCGGTTGTTTCTTGGAAGACACGAGGCTGGTGAGAGTTGTTGCCGTATTCTGAAAAGAACATCGGTATGGTACTGTTGCTGAATCTTTGAAGCTACATGAGAGCGTTAGACATCAGAACAATAGGAGGATTGTTGAGGCTTACCAGATTGTCATATCCCGATCCATCTTTATCGGATATCTTCTGCCACTCATAGTTCTTGCACTGCAATACATATTAACGTCCAATGTTTCTTCAACTCATGATGAAGTACGCACCGTCCAGAAATCGATTGAGGTCTCACCATCACCGGTGGTGAGATACTGCAACACCTCCTGGTCTCTTGGACTGCTAGTTGCTGCATTGTAACCAATAGGAAGCACGCGTTGCCCGTCAGCTTGGTTTTGGAGCTTCATATGCCTCTTCAAATCTCGCACCACGGCTTTGAGAACGGCTGCTACTGGAACCGTGACATCATTGTTAATCAGCTCGCTACCAGCGAGGAGACCCAGCGTATTCGGAAATTTAGCCATTACGTCTACCGTCTTGAAAAAGTAAAACATAGTGTCCGGGTTGTATGATTCAGTTGGAGAGTGACGGTTGATGGCATTCCATGGTGTTGAAACAACCTTAATGAAAGGAAGTATGGTCAGCTCACCATACAAGTAGCGAAGCGGAAGACAATTGCTTACCGTGAAGACGTATATTCCTGCTTCTTCAAGAAGCTTCATGGCCCGGGTATGGTCTTTTGTACTATCAATGCAGTCTTGACACACGAATTAGCTTCAGCGCAATTCTATTTGCTGTCACGCTTACAAACAAAGAGTGTGTTTAAGCCAAGCTCCTTGAAGAGAAGGATGTCATCGTTAAGCTCTGCGAGGCGATCGTCTGAGATAGGGTCAAGCGTAGAACGCACTTGATAAACAATACCCCTTACGAAGAACTTCATCTTTAGTATCAGGACTAGCAAAATCGGGCGACAATGAGGCAACGCTTACTCGATCATCTCCTTGCCAGAAGAAACGTCCACGAACACGTATCAAAGGGCAGACGATACTAGCACTCATGGTTAACAAATCGTTGAGCGGCGTCGACTAAGCCAAGAACGCTGGATGAAACGTAGAAGCCAATTTGAGCACAGTACTACTTCTTTCGGTCGGTCCAATTGTTTCAGGTGCGAGTGTTAGAGTTTAGGCGAGGCGGGGTTATGGACAACCAAATTAGACGGGCGGAAAAAGTGTACAACAGTACGTTACATTGGGTGAGTGCCTAGTGTGAATCTGGTGACGTTTGCTCACGACGTCATACACGCTAACATCGACATATTCTGCTTTTTTCGTATGTATATTGGAGCTTGAGGGTGATGGTGGGCTTATGCCATATTTGGATGATACAATACGAGATTTCACAAAATTACGTGCCTCTTTGCACCCAAAAATCGAAGCAAAATGAGATCGCTTCCCGCTTGAAAATATAGCTGTGAAATTAGGGCGAAGAAATCTCACGAAAGATTGATGTTTAGGCTCTCGGTAGGGGGTTAGTGTAGAGAGGAAGAACGGGTGAGCAGCGTGTAGCCCAGCTACAATGAATTCTTACGCTGCTAACCCTATTTTATATAAGTGCAATATTATCACGCTTTACGCAGTTTTTTTACCTCGACGCATTAACATTACTAATCATGTCCGCAGAATCACCCCTACGAAGCATCATTTCATCATAATAAGGTCTCCATCACCCTCATACTAAGCGCTTGCACTTCAGTCAACGGCGCTGCCGGCAGACTTGTGCCGTCTACGATGTATATTAGCCAATCACTCGGTGAGAATCAGTTATGGACTGGTCAGCGGCTCGGCCGGACAGCGGATTCGGTCACTAGTGAGCGTAACTTGCCGGTCACCCGTGAGCTTAGTCGCCAATGATTAACATCAAAGCCGAGAACTCACCCAAAAGATGCACTGACATTCCCAATGCATCCTTTGTTCCGCTCGGTAGCCCTGTGAATGGTTTAGGTCAAGGCACTGTCGGTCTCCTAATTGAGCTAGGCTGCTAAAGTGATTTGGCATATATTATTGGGTTTGAGGAAGATGTAGACTTTGTCGAATTCAACTTTGAAACCTTCAGAGTTTCTCGTGGTGCCGATTTCTAGTGTTTTAGAGCCGTCGGCATTTCCATATAAGGAAGATAAGCGCAAGAGAGTTTAGTTAGCTACACCTAACTTTCAATTCGAAGTCCAGAGGCGCCACGTGCGCATTCTTCGGCTATTTCCAATTTACCATTCTATGTCAATTCCTGGTGAAGGAAGAAGGTTGAGTGGCTGATGGGGGCAACGAGGAAAAGCACGAACATGTATGAGAGTTTGTAGAAATTCTCCAAACCCGTTATATCCGGGTTTTTTCTAGCACACCTTTTTCGAACCAGCAAACTTGTAGGCGTTGTTGGCACCAGGTCTAACGAGTTCTCGGTCACTCGTCGACTTCCAAACCATGTTTTGTTTCCGGTAATGCGCTGTGTATTACCAATATTTTGACTGAAGTGACAGTCAAATGAAGCTTATTAAGCGTCCATGCGATATTTTTCTAACCCAGTAGTATCGAATGCATATTCGTCACAATTACGTCCAAGAAGTCCATCTCTGAGCTGACAAGGCGATGGCATTCGGCACTTGCCAATTGAAAACGCTGCCAAGTGATTCTTGGAGGGGGGAGGGGCTTGCAGTTCCGCACCGTGAGGGGTTTTGTTAAGCTTCACAAGCACTGATGAGCGCGTGGAACAATATGAGTTAATGGCTGGCTTGTTTCAACCGAGGACATTCCTGATTTTTCTCAGCACTTTTGCCAATAACGTACAGATGGTAAGTCAGGTCAATATGTGTACTCTTGGCAGCGCAGCGCGAGTACCAGAAGGAAGAGACTCAGCTAGAGACATTGGAAATGCTAGAGTCCGAGAAAGGTTTTCCGCAGGCGATTGTGGACGAGTTTAGAAAGACACAAAGGCAAACGAATAAGGCGCAGCCTGCATGCTTTTTAGGCCCACGCTTGCTGGTATCAAGGCTTGTGGCATATTATCTTAGCATAATGATCATTACGATTCATGTGCGTCTCCTTACTGCTTCCTGGGTAAAACCCCGACCGTAGATAGGGCACGCGACCTTCTCTCAAAGCTCACTTCTCTCTTTGCCATGTCGTCAATAGTTGCTGATTTTCGAGAAAATTCGACTCTTGCAATCGTAGAGCCAGCACCCGATATTGCCTCCACAGGGTTGCTGCGAGGGACGTAGAGGAACTTGTTCCCTATAGTTCGTTCGGCATGATTCTGTAGTCGATTTTATGCGCTCCATGTCCCGACAAGGCGTCAATGCTGCTTTAGCGTCATATCCGACTCCTTGCATGTGATGATGTTTGGGAAGATTGTACAGTAGTTGCGGCCATACTCGATGCTACCATGGTGATTTATAAGATATAAGCTGGTGCACTCGTTGCCCCAGTGCTGCTATAGCACCAAACCCGATTGCCCATGCATGATGGTCTGCAAAAAGGTGGATTCCGCTGTTGCAGCCTCGTCCATTGGTATTGAGGGGAGATTTCAGATCTACATAGGTTGAATTTCCAATCAGAAATATGGTTCGTTCAAAAGGATGCGTCAACGGTTGACCACAAGCTTGGTTGAAACTGGAGCGAGATTTAACGGCATCAAGGCCGGATGCACATCCGTATTCCCATAGCACTAATCGCGGCACGACATGCATACAGCGCAAAGGATGTTGTGGCGCAGCATGTACATGATGCAACGGGTGTTGCGGCACGGCACGATGACGTGTCCGGCTCTGGCAAGTGGGCTGCGCACCCTGCCAATCTCTCTATCCACTGCAGCTGTGTTGAAACAGCTGTTGCTCTCCTCACAATAGATTTGGACACCGTCGAAGTTGTACATCTATCGTAGAAGCTGTGGGATAGGAGTCTTTGCAGGGTACGAGAACTATTTGCTTTGGACACCTTCAGGCTCTCTAACCTCTAGATACAGCTTGCTACGAAACCTGTGATTTACATCTCATCACGCTCCATGTGATTAGCGATCTCCACTTGTCTCGTCACAAAGTGGACAGACTTAGGGGCTTCAGGCAAGCTAAAGACAGCACGACGGCTTTCTTCGAGCCGATACCAGCCATTTCCAGCTATTCTTACTATTCTTCTTGCCATGATTTTGAAAATTCATGGACTGGCACTATAATTTCCCCATATTCACTATACAGCTACAAAACTGCTGTACCATTTGGTTACCTCATCTTCTATCATCAGATATAGTCTCTTTTCTTATGTTCACGTCCCAGCTAAACAACGTGAACCTCCACTTTCCCCAGCCAAGCTGAAAATTGAAGTGACTCGATATGCCTTCGGTATTTCGTTCACTGTCTTCGCCAGGTTTGTCAACTACGGTCCAATCTTCGCTACGACGTCTTCCTTCTTTGTGATTATTTGAGTTCGGTAGTGGTTCTGAACGGGACCGGTTTGCAGTAGCTAGTTCTACTACTTGTTGTAAGCAATGCACTGAGAAAGAATACTAGATGGGAGATTACTAGGTCTCTCTCCATCTGCATGATCAAACGGTTGAGTTGTATTCTCGCCTTGAGGGCAGCTAATATCAGCTTTTGGTGACTTTGATGTAGCAACTCGCGAGGCATTCGCTTCTGTAAAGTGTTGACTTAGTATTAAAAGTATAAACATATAACTGGCGGGGTTATAAAGTCATACCAGGCGAAGGGGGATAGGTTCCTCCTTGTTGGGACATTTCGAAGTCAGGTATGTCAAAATGGCTTTGTTTAACTCTAGATAGGAATATCATAAAGGTATAAAAATCCGTGGCAGAGTCAGAAGCAGGGAGGTAGAATATGACTGAGTATTACGTTCTGTAGAGCTGCTTACTCTTACGTCATCGCTTCATCTCCACCCATACAGCTGGGACAATTTATACTCCAATTAAAGGGCTTGTTCCAGTTATCGACGTCATTGTGCAGATCGAAAAAGACATTTACGTTGTCGAGAATTTGGAATAGTGTGACTTAAGTTCTGAACCGTAGACCTAATTTGTAAGGACTGGAGTAAATGTTACCCGACTAAAACCCTAACGATATTTTGCTCAAAAATGGCTGCTTCTCTAGGACTGTCAAAATACTGCCATGACTGTGAGCGATTAGAAATTGCCCATGCACTGTAACGTAGCGGATTTCCCGCAACATAGAGTAACGATCGCCAGATGATCCAACTGTGCCGCACGTATGCTGCACTGCACTTTGCCTGGCCCATGGCAACTGTCCCCAGCACCTGACTTACTCCCAAGAATCCAGCAGTAAACAAGACCATTCTGTTTGCTATCTTCAGCTTCTTTTCACTGACAATTTATGAACTAAAACCTACATACTCTCTGAGAACAGTGTTCAATGTGAGGTGGTGGCAAGGGGTCGAGCTAAGCTTTGTTAAGCCGAAAGTAGCTTTTCGATACGAACTGTGTCCGTTCGGACACTAACAGTAGCTTGATCCCCAAGGACGTTAGTTAAACTTCGGCTCAATTGAACACCAGTGTATATTAACCTAAAGTACTAAGTAGAAACTGAACAGCTGACCTGTGTTCAATAGCTTTGTTAAAAAGTATGTATTACGATGTCAAAAACGTGCTTTACTCTACCGCAACTCCAGTACCATACTCTCTTCTCACAATCCTAGTCCTCCCATTCTCTTTCCCACTCTTGTTCATCTGATTCAATAGAGTAGAATGACCTGTTAGACTTGCTTTAGCAAAATACCGATTACTGGTATCTTTGTAATCTCATGAATGGAGCGGCCAAGGTCTCGCTCTTGAAAATAGTAAGTCTACCTTTGACTTACGTAGAATGATTTATCTGTTTACTGGCCTATGAATGATTACACGTGCTATCGCACTAAAATAAGTACATGAGCATTTCGCCGACCGGACTCTTCTCGTATATTGAGTGGAGGATAAAAGCGTTTCCCCAATTTTGCCAAACCCACAACCCACTTAGAGGCTTCATCTAGGGAAGGTTACAGTGTTTAGGCGGTGGGGGCCATAAGGAGAAAGACCGAGGAGACGCGTGGAAGAAGACTAAGGAGACCTGGGCACAGATAATGCAATCTGGGATCACACGGCGCTTTACACGACAGGGTAGCATAGCAAACAAACTTATAAGACTCAGTACAATCTTTTGTAGCATATCCGCATTCCGACAGGATCATCGACTCATAATCATGGACAACAGCTCATCTCAGCCAAACAGCTTCCATCCTTACTCAGATTCCGCTAAGAGAGTGGCCTGCATTCGGTGTCGTACGCAAAAGCTAAAATGTATCAAATCGACGCATTCAGCGGACTCAAGCGACTGCGATCGGTGCAGAAAAGCAGATGTCGCATGTGTCTACGTTCCATCCAAGCCAATGGGTCGGCCAAGGATATCCCGACCTCGACAAGCCACCCGAACAATGCGTTGCACAGCATCACAACCGAAGGAGCTACTCGACGACATTATCGACCTAAACACGATGCCAGAAGATACGTGCGAAGCGTTTGACGTGCATAACATGACCATGTTCTTCGACAACGACATACCGCGAGACGACCCAAGCGACGCATCCACGGGGCAGGACTTTGCCTTCTCAGCCCACGAGATGGATTTTCTGACGCCGTGCTCGAGTCAGGGTACTGGGGCTATCTTTAATAGCTCAGACACGTATATAGCCACCGTACCGGTCGAAGACGACGAAACAATACACCCTATAAGATCACCAAATGCAGACGATGGGGGCCAGGGCCCGCAAACCAGCATGCAGTACCTGGCCAAAATCGGGCTAGACCTTCACGAGCAAACACTAAGATATCAGGAATCCGGTGACAGCATTGCATTGCAAGACCTGGTCAGCGACGTCGTGCGTAGCTCCACAGAGTATCTCGAGTGCTTGCTCTCATTGGACGAAACCTTCGTCTCGAGACAAAGTACAAGTAGTAGCAGATTCGGGAGCGCCCGTGGAGACACGCAACCCTACTACGAAACGATGCAGCAACTGGACATGTCGGCCGCATTTCAGCTTCTCATCCCATACGTACGCTTAGTACAGCTGCACAGCATCCTGTATAGGTCAATGCTCCGCTGTCTAAGTGTGAGCGGTAGCGGCTGCGGCAGCGGCCGTGGCTCATCCGACACCCTGACAGCACCGCCTCGGTCAAATATTCCGGTCCTTACGGTCGGTGGCATCCGTGTTAATGCAAGCGACCCATTTCGTGCGCGAATGCTATTGCACATCAACATCGACCTACTAGCAGAGATCGAGACCGCACTCGACCTGCCGCACGAAGCGCGTGTATGCTGTCCACAGGCTGGCAGCGGAGTGGGCATCAACGGTGACATGGGTCTTGTCTTAAATGCGCAGGGTACGAGCGGCCTTTTACACAAGGCTGTGTCGCCGAGACTACTCAGAACTATTCTTGAAGAGCGCAACGTGGGTACAGACGGTATTCAATCTATGCGAGATTGCATTGCTCGCATTAAGTGCCTACTCCGTTCCTCGCGCCATCGATGAAGATAAGCACTCAAAATACAACAAGCTTTAGCGGACCGTTCCCATAGTGTACTTCTGGCATTGCACAACCGGCAATTCTCTCTAGTCTTTTGCGACTCGGTAGCCGCCGCAGTTTGCACTGGCAGTGACAGACCCAGATATCGCAAGTTCGGCCACTTTACAATCAGTGACGGGGTACAATTGTATAACGTCAAGCTTTCGGATAGCGGATAACGCACTGATTTCCCCCCACTCCCCAATATATCCAAACGGGCCGAGACTTGGAGTCCACAGACGATATCGAATGTGACACGTGCGACAAGCTTTCCCAAGACAACTTCTCTCTACCTCTCGGTGAATTTATGTTTACAAGGTTTTCTCAGCTAGTTTGACGCGAAGAGGTTTAGGCTCAAACACCAGATAAGCCTTTTGATCCAGCCAGTCCTGTGCCCAGTCGCCCGGCTCAAGGCTCAGCTCGAAGTTCCACAGTGTCCGCGCAAGCAAAATACGCGCCTCGGCGAGGAAGACCCTGTATGGCATTAGCAGTCACAATAGGCAATGCTATTGGCCGAACCAAAAAAAGAAAAACACGGGGTCCGGGGCCAACTCACTTCCCGCCTATACAGTTACGTGTGCCAATGGAAAAGGGTTTGAATGCCTCCTTATCGTCGCCGTCAAAACGAGACTCATAGAATGCATGATCGGGCGGTAAAAATCGCTCAGGGTGAAACGCTAGTGGTTCACTCCAATTTTGAGGCGATGTCTGAGCAGTGTGCATGGCGATACCCATTACAGTCTACACATGGTAGGCAGGCGATAGGTCAGCATTCAGTAGCAAGTAGGATGACCACGAGTTGGGTAAGGAAGGGTAGAGGAGCTAGGGGCGTACGTACGTTACCCGGGATCCACTCGCCGTCCACGTGTAGTCCTCTAGAAGGGATCAGTCGGGGCAGGTGTATCGGGGTAGGGTGATGTATTCGTAGCGTTTCATCAATGACTGCTCCTAAATACGGCAAATTGGCCGTTGTCACGATGTTGATATCGGATTCTTGTTGGAAAGATGAGCGAATCTCGGTCAGCAGACGCTCCAGTTGAACTGGGTGGGTCAGCAGTAGATACGTAGCCGTGGCCAACGCAACCGTAGGCAATTGAGAGCCAGCGATGGTGATGGCGAGCGAGTGCGTGTTGAGCTCGTTACGAGTTATGCCTTTTTCCTTGGTGTCGTTGAGGTTGCCAATCACCGGTGAAACGAAATCGGAGCGCGAGGATCCAAGGTCCCCCATCTCCAGTCGCTTCGTCACCAAGTCAGCTGTATACTTCCAGTTTCGCTTCCTTATCCGAGCAGTAAGCTGCAAGAACAGATATCCAAAGATTCTGTCCAGCGGGTAAAAATAGCTGAGGTGATTGCGGACTGCACCGAACTTTGCACCAAGGAAAAAGCCCATGATCCAACTGTGCTCGTTGTCACCCTCGAGACCATGGAAACTTTCGCCATATGCCAAGTCTGAAACAATGTCCAGGGCTGCATAACCATAGAATTTTGCTAGGTCAACGACACCATCTGCGCTCTTGGCTGTCTCGCGCCGCAGCCGCTGAATAAATAAATTTGCATGGTTTTCTATGATGGGAGATTGTGCCCGTAACGCTCGGTCATTGAATCCATTCAACAGCGTCCTTCGCATACGCTGGTGTGTTGCTCCATCAGCTGTAAAGAGCGAGTCGGCGCCATTCAGTGGTGGTGTCTGTGGGTGTGGGTCTTTTGGTAACTGCGGTCGCTGGAGATACAAGTCTTTCCAAGCACCGGATGAAATGGTTGTCAGCTCATTGGGGCCCACGCGGACAACTTTGCCATAGCGCTCATGTAAACTGTCCATCCATTTGTATTGTTGGCCACGGACAGCTGAGATAGCAAATGGGAGGCGAGAGAAGGCAGCACATTTGGCCCCTGGGAATTTGGAAAGGGGGTGAAAGTATACACAATAAATCGCGCTCGTGACGTAGTACTTGAAGACGGTGTGAGCTATGCGTACGTCGGTTGAAGACTGCAAGCGCTGGAAAGACTTACGACCAATGCCAATATTGCACTTGCTGTAAGCACTTGGCCCGGCGATTGCAACCAAGATGACGCCTGGTTTTTGAATATGTCCATGGCGTTGCAAAGTGGTAATGTTGAATTATTCTATCGTCTTCTGCTCTTGTCAATCGTCGTATTTATGAGCAATGCGATTTCTGTTGTTCAAGTGGTGATTGACGAAAAAGTAAGTACCCGATCTATATGTTGCCGAGCTGTGGTGGACCGAACACAGTAGCTCGGGCTGGCGAAGCTGGCGAAGCATCGGAACGAAACATCTGCCTTACAAGGATAGAATCGGTAAGCGGCGAGAAATCTGAGTCATGCATTGCTCAGTAACTTGTAGCGATTGCTGAGCCGGAAGTCCAGGGCCTGTGTACTTTCCTGCCGGCCGAACTTTGTCAACAGATATCACAGATGCCGAATACTCCGAATAGACATATGAAAATCAGCCCAGTAAACGCCAGGGCGTTGAAGACAAAGCAAACCATTCTCAACATCTCTTGCGGTACATTCAACATCCGCCTAGCTGCTGCTACATCATGGTGCTATCAAACCCCACTCAAGCGGCTTCGGTCGCCATTTTTTGCCCACAAAGCAAAGCACCAGATGCAGCATACCTGGATCAACTTCGGAAATTCTTAATACAACAGCCACAGCTACATAAGCTAGCGGATGATGTCCAGCGACTTAGCGAAACGTGGGATATTCTTGCCGCGCGAAGACCCGACATCGCTGCGCTGCACCAAGGGCCTAAGTACCTACGAGCTTTGCACGAATGGGTAGAGGCAGGCGCGTCTGGACCTGTTGCGAATGCCATGTCCGGAATCCTTTCGCTACCACTATTGGTAGTGATTCAGACATGTCAGTATTTTCAATATCTGCGACTTGCAGGCTTGACGCATGCCCAATTCCTGCAAGGCTTAAAGACGGGGGGCGCACAGGGATATTGCGGTGGGCTGCTACCTGCCATGGCTATTGCATGTGCCAAGAACGAGGAGGAGGTGGTGCGCATGGCCGGGATTGCTATGCGTATTGCTCTTGCAGTGGGTGCGTATGGGGAGTTAGGCGACGATGAAAACTTGCCTGGCCCCACGACCATTGTGCTTCGTCTTCGACACGAAGGACAGGGTGACGATATAGTAAGGAAGTTTCCAGGAGTAAGTACTGCATAGTGTATGAGCTGCCCTGCTTGACTAACTTGGACCTAGTCGTATGTTTCTGCTGTGACCGATCCTAAGACAATCAGCATCGTAGGCCCAGTACCTACACTTGAGAAGGTTACTGCGTACGCACGAGAACTGGGCTTGCAGGCACAGGGCATGCATCTTAGGGGCAAGGTGCATAACCCTGAGAACGCCGAATTGGCACGAGAGTTATGTGGATTATGCGATGAAGTTGAAAATCTCAGATTGCCGAACAGTGGGGAACTGCAGGTCCCCATATACTCCAACATTACGGGGCGACGGCTTGAGGATTGCTCTCTCACACATGAGGCTGTCCTTACGATACTGGCATCGCGATGCGAGTGGTGGACGCTTCTCGGCGAGCTTGCATCCGCGCTCAAATCGACAGGCATTCAGTCGCACACGTTCGCTATGTTTGGTATCGGCGACTGCGTACCGCTGATGCCTTTTCACCAGGCGAGGCTCAAGGTCTCCAAGTTGGACATCCATCGCACTATTCGAGAAGCAGAGCTCAGCGAGTACACCTACCCAGAAGAGGCGATCGCCATTGTGGGCGCTGCGTGTCGACTCCCTGGTGCTAACAACATGGAAGAGCTCTGGGATCTTCTGGCAGGTGGCGTCTCCAAAGCAGAGGAAATTCGACCGGATCGTATACCGCTGCATGCTAGCTTTAGGGCTTCGCAGGACCAAAAGGTAACCTAAGAAATTTCCGGCTTCGGCTGGCAGCATTTCGTTATGGACATGTCACTAACCAGTGTAATTAGTTCACAAGCCGACGCAAATTCTTTGGGAACTTTATCGATGGAATTGATGGATTCGACCATACCTTCTTCCGCACTAATCCAAAGGAGGCTGCGTATATGGATCCGCAGCAGCGCATCTTGCTCGAATTGGCATACCAGGCCATGGACTCGAGCGGATACCTAAGGTCGCACAAACGGGAAAACGGTGACAACATAGGATGTTTCATTGGCGCCTCTTTTAACGAATACCTCGACAATACTTCGGCACATGCCCCTACGGCGTACACATCGACTGGCACGATCCGAGCATTTCTTTGCGGCAAAATCAGTTATTACTTCGGGTGGAGCGGACCAGCCGAAGTCATTGACACCGCATGCTCCGCTTCGCTTGTGGCCATCAATCGTGCATGCAGGGCTATCCTCAGTGGAGAGTGCACCCAGGCGTTAGCAGGAGGCATCAACATCATGTCTGGCATCAACAACTTCATGGATTTGGGTAAAGCTGGCTTCCTAAGTCCAACTGGACAGTGCAAACCTTTCGACAAAAACGCTGATGGCTACTGCCGCGCGGACGGCGGAGGACTTGTAGTGCTCAAGTTGCTGCGGCACGCACGAGCTGATGGGGACAACATTCTTGGTGTCATCCCTGGCATAGCCACAAACCAAGGCGGACTCTCGGCATCCATCACTGTGCCCCACTCGCCGGCGCAGATGGCACTCTACCGGCGCATTCTCAAGCAAGCAGCCATGAAGCCCGAACAGGTGTCGTACGTGGAATGTCATGGTACAGGCACACAGGCGGGTGATCCGCTAGAGATAGCTTCAGTGCGTGAGGTATTTTGCGGTGGTGACCGGCAGGGAACTCTGCATGTTGGGTCTCTCAAGGGCAACATTGGCCACTGCGAAACGGCAGCAGGCGTAGCATCGCTGCTCAAGGTGCTGGCCATGTTGCAGAAGCAGCGGATTCCGCCACTTGCGAGCCACCAGTCTCTGAATCCGAAGATTCCTGCTTTGGCACCTGACAAGATGGCTGTGGCTAAGCACGTGGAAGAATGGGACGCACCCCTGCGTGCGGCATGCGTCAACAGCTATGGTGCAGCTGGCAGCAATTCCGCACTGCTGTGCGTAGAGATGAAGCAGAGGCCTGTTGGTGCAGCTGGAGAAGGAGCAGCAGCCGCCGCCGCCAACGCCTGGCCTATTGTCATCAGTGCGGCCAGCAAAGAGTCCTTGACAAGATACTGTCGCAGCCTGAACGCATACCTGGAAAAGAAGACAGATGCAAGGCTCGGGGATGTGAGTTTTACGCTGGCAGAGCGGAAGCAGCGTCATCGATTCCAGCTCGTGGCGACCGTGTCGGACGTGGGCGGGCTTCGGGCAGTCCTGGCAAACCCCAGACTCGAAGACAGCATCATCGACGTGGCCAGCACTGCGCGTCCGGTTGTGTTGGCATTTGGTGGACAAAGCAAGCAGGTCGTGGGCCTCGACAAAGGACTGTACGAAAGCAGCCCCAGGCTTCGGGCGTATATTCAAGAGTGCAACGCAATGCTCATCGACATGGGGTACCCGAGCATCTTGCCTGCGGCCTTCTCGACAGAAGCACTCGACGACGTTGTCGTGCTACAGACGGCGACGTTCGCGGTGCAGTACGCATGCGCGAAATGCTGGACGGACGCTGGCGTGCGTGTAGGTGCCGTCATTGGGCACAGCTTTGGTGAGCTCACGGCTCTAGCCTTCTCTGGCGCGCTCAGCCTGCGCAGCGGGCTCAAGATAGTCGCGGCGCGTGCGAAGCTCATGGCGACGAAGTGGGGCACAGAAAGAGGCACGATGCTGGCCATCCATGCCACCCGCGACGTGGTTGCACAGGTCATGGCCAAGGTGGGCGGCGGCGAGCTCGAGGTTGCGTGCTACAATGCGGTTGCCAGCCAGGTGGTCGTGGGCTCGGCTGAGGCTGTGGCGCGTGCTGAGGCGGTGCTGGCACGTGACGCGCAGTTCACAGGCGTCCGCAGCCAGCGCGTCGACGTGTCGCATGGCTTCCACTCCAAGTTCACCGAACCGCTGCTGGACGAGCTGGCGACGGTGGCGGCGTCGCTTGCCTTTGGCGAGCCCAAGACGGCGCTTGAAATGTGCGTGCCCGACGAGTGTGCAAAGCAGAGCCCCGGGCCTCAGCGCATTGCCCAGCACACTCGCGAGCCCGTCTACTTCGTCGACGCTGTGCGCCGCATCGAAGCACGCCTGGGCCCGCGCTGTCTGTGGCTCGAGGCTGGAACGGATGCGCCCATCATTCCCATGGTGAAGCGCGCCGTGGCACAGCCGGCGCAGCATGTCTTCCAGGCCATGCGCTTTGCGGGCGCGCAAGATGCCGCCGCCGTCCTGGCCGACACTACAGTGCAGCTCTGGCGTGAAGGCACCCAAGTCACCTTCTGGCCGCATCTTGGGGGCCCGGCTGAGTCAGGGCTGAGTCACATCTATCTCCCTCCCTATGACTTCGTCCGCACCTCGCACTGGGTGGCCAACATCGATCGAGCCGTCGAAGCGCGCTCCCACCAGGATGCAACGCCCGCAATTCAGCCAGAGAAGCCCCAGGTCCGCCTCGTCGCCCCACAGCAGCCCGGGTCCCTGACCTTCACTGTCAACATTGCCTCGAAGCGATTCCGCGACATTGTCAGCGGCCATGCAGTGCGTGCCCGTCCGCTCTGTCCGGCCTCCATGTACATGGAGTGTGCTGTCATGGCGCTGCAGTGCCACCTGGGCTCGCGTTTTGACAAAGCATGTGCCCTGTCCTTTGAGAAGCTGAGCTTCGAACACGCCCTGGGCGTCGACCTGAGTCGCGACGTCTCTGTTGTGCTGAGTGATGCTGGCGAGCCTGGCTTGTGGAGCTTCCAGCTGCGTAGTTCACCCAAGTCCTCCACTACCACTCGATTCTCTACTCACGGGCGCGGCAAGCTCCGACTCGGCAGCCCTCCACCGTTGCACACATACAAACACCTCGTTGCTGAGCGCATCGACCATGTCTGCAACAAGCACGGGACAGAGACGCTCTTGTCCAAGCGTGCATATGGCCTGTTCTCGCAAGTCGTCACCTACGCGCCCCTGATGCGCGGCATCCAGTCCATTACCATGGACGGTACTCGAGCCGTTGCCAGCATCAAAGTCCCATCCCCTCCAGTGGCCCCCGAGGAAAGCTCGGCCATTGCGCTCTGTGACACTGTCTCAATAGACACATTCATCCAGGTTGTCGGCCTCCTCATCAATAGCAGCGACGCCTGCATCCCCGATCATGTCTTTGTCGCCACTGGCCTCGACAGTGCGACGCTGTCTCAAACCTGCAACTTTACCGCTGCCGACACCTGGACTGTGTATGCTGTGTTTAGATCCACAAGCGAAACAACAGCCACAGGTGACGTCTTTGTCATGACCACTGAAGGCACTATGGCTCTAACCGTCATGGATGTCAACTTCACCCGATTGCCCATAGCAACACTCGAGAGGCTGTTAGACACGGCAAACCCTGTGCCTGCTTCCCGTACTGACACTGCTCCTAAACAGCATGCTGCGACTGCAGTTCCAAGTCGACACGCTGTGCCTGAGCTGGATTCTGCAGACGAGTCCCATGCACCCAGTTACCCCGAGAGCGAAGGGAGTATCGTCACTCCACCCAACGAGCAAGACGATAGTAGTCTGCGCAAGATGATTGCTATGTACACGGGCGTATCTATAGATTCCATCGCTACACAAGCCACCATGGCAGATTTGGGCGTCGATTCTCTTGCCGCTGTTGAGTTCGCAGAGGATCTACGCTCGCAATTTGGCAAGGACATTGAGTCGACAGACCTGCTTTCAAGCAATCTCGACGCCTTGTCTAAGCTTCTCCTAACTCCAATGCCAAAGCCGCTGCCCAGGAGGAAATCGACCAAAGTCAATGTAGTCCAGCCGGATCCCGTTCCCCAGGTCCGCGCGGCTGTCAGCAACGCTGGTCGCCAGCGGCTTTTGAAAATCATCTCAGACGCTTGCGGCGCCCCGCCTTCGGACATCAAAGACATGCACACACTCCGCGATTTGGGTGTTGACTCCCTGGCATCAGTAGAGCTGAGCAGCGATCTTGAAAACGCCTTCTCCACTCAAATTGACGAGAATGATTTGCATCTTGACTCTACCATTGCAGACATAATCACCTACCTTGGAATAAATGATGCCAGCGGACCAGCTGCGCCGGTTGTGCCTATCACCCCAACATTGGTTCCGAATTCGGTACATGCTACCAAGACCCACTCTTCAGTTACGACAAGAGCCGCTCCAGGAAAGTCCAATGCAATCTATCAGCGCGTACTCCAGATTTTATCGGATACGTGTGGGGCCGCGATTGAGGACATGAGTGGAGACGATTTGCTTCGTGATCTGGGTGTCGATTCATTGGCAGCGATGGAGCTGAAGAGTGAGCTTGAGGAAGTATTCAACGTCGAGCTTGATGATAACCTCTTGGATCTGACTGTCTTTGAGACTGTTCAGAGCTGTGGGGGTGCTCCCATAGAATCTGCCAAACTTCCCACCTCCTCCAGCAGCAGCACGGCCACTATTCAAAGCCTGACATCCAACACCGCTGATACCAAGTACCCAAAGGCTCCGGCTGATATGGCAAGTCCCTTCGATTCTCTGGTTATCAGTGAAAGGGACTACTCTGCCAAAGCAAAGAAATGTGGGTTTCTAGACTTTGGTGTCACAGTAGCTTCTCGACAAGACGAACTCATGATAGCATACATTGTTGAGGCCTTGGCAAATCTTGGTGTTGATTTGGAAAACTTGAAAGAGGGCACCCCATTGCCACCAGTCGCTTATCAAAGCAGGTATGCTTACGACCGCCTGATGCAGCGAGTCTGGGTCATACTGGGCAAACATGGACTGGTGAACACAATCAGCACATCACGCCACATACGAGGAGATGCCAAATGTCCGCAGAAATCTTCAGTGGAGCTTCTCGCAAATATGCGACGAGACTTTCCTGCTTATAATTGCGAACTGTCATTGATGAACTTGACTGGGTCCCAACTAGGGCAATGTCTCGCTGGAAAGCAGGATCCTATTGCTCTAATGTTCAAGACACAGGATGCGCAAGCCATCATGGAGGACTTTTACCTCAATTCCCCCATGCTCGCGACTGCCACGGAGATGCTCGTGGATACTGTCGTTAACGCTGTTTCCAAGTCTAAGGTTAACAACACAGTCAACATTCTGGAAATCGGGGCTGGTTGTAAGTGTCAATTTGCTCCTGCTTGGATTTGGCCGCATTTTGCTAACAGAACATCATAGTTGGTGGAACGACGAGAAAGCTTGTACAAAGCCTGGCTGGTTTAGGACGACCCATCACCTACACTTTCACTGATATATCCCCCACCCTTGTCGGCCGTGCATTGAAGGTGTTCTCAGATCAATATTCCTGGTTGCAATTCCAAACGTGGAACATGGAGCACACGCCTACCAACGCCCTTTCTGCAGCAGGACCTTTCGACATTATCATCGGTACCAATTGTGTTCACGCTACACAGGACCGCACGGCATCACTCAGGCGCCTAAAGCAACTGCTTCACCCCACGGGTTTTGTTGTTCTGTCAGAAGTGACGGAAATCGTCGACTGGTACGATATCACTTACGGTTTGCTCGACAGCTGGTGGTCGGACAAGAACGGATGCTACCCCCTTCAACCCGCTGAAACTTGGATGAAATGTTTCAAGGACGCTGGGTTTGCGGCTACATCTTACTCACAGGGCCCTAGTGCGGATCTCAACATACAAAAACTTCTCATCGCCAGTATGCGCACAGATATAGAAACCCCAACACGTGTGCCCCCGCGACCGAGGTTGGAGACAGTCGTGTATAAAACGATAGATGGTGTAAACATCCACGCCGACGTTTTCTTTCCACAACAGCCGCCCGCCAGTGCCATGCCCCTTGGTATGAACTCCTGATACAGACGCTAAATATCTGAGAACTGTATTTCTGACATTCTCCAACAGCTCTTATGATTCATGGTGGTGGCCACATGACACTTTCTCGAAAAGCAATTCGTCCTGCACAAACCAATTTTCTCCTCGAAAATGGCATCCTACCAGTAAGCATAGACTATCGACTTTGTCCTGAAGTCAACATAATTGATGGTCCTATCACCGACACCCTGGATGCATACAAGTGGATAACAACCACCTTGCCCAACTTGGCCCGTGCGAAAGGCATCGTGGTTGACCCCGAGCGAGTCGCAGTCATTGGCTGGTCGACTGGAGGCCATCTTGCCATGACAACTGCCTGGACGGCCAAGTCTGCTGGCCTAAGGCTTCCACGCGCCATCTTGAGTTTCTACGCTCCCACAGACTTTGAGTCTGGAGATTTGGATCGGCGCCGAGCGGAAGAATACCCTGAGAGAACGATGAGATTGAAAGACATTGTCAATGCGCTTCCGAAAACACCTGTAAGACCGCCTCAAAGTGCTCGTATATGGAAACAATAGCTGACATTTTACTATCAGATCACCCAGTATGACGGAAACGGAACTGATACTACTGGCATGGGCTGGGTTCGCCCGGGAGACCCTCGCTCTGAGCTCGTCTTGTCGCTTTTCAAAGAAGGCAACGGTCTCCCGCTTCTTCTAAATGGTCTCCCTAGGACCAGTCATGACGAAGTCGAATCATCTGGAGATGACTCTTCAGATAGCGACGAAGATAGCGAAGATGACGCTGACGATGACATTGCTTGGTTGAGCGCCCCAGACCCTGAGCGCGTAGCAGTTATCAGTCCAATGGCCCAGCTGGAACGTGGTAATTATAGTGTCCCCACCTTCGTCATCCATGGAACCAACGACGAGATCGTGCCCTTTCACACGGCCGTTGCATTTGTTGATGCTTTACGTACAGCTGGTATCGAAGGACAGCTGCTTACGGTGCAGGGAGCTAGGCATATCCACGATGTGACACTAAAAATTGGCTCCAAGGGGTGGAGAGAGACGGTGGCGCCCGGCTATGAGTTTCTCTTCCAAAAACTGCAATGCTGAGGTACGAAAGTATGACCATGTTCTTGTACCAATGTCTGGTTCTGGACATGAGATATTGGAGTGTTTGGAACATTTTCTAGACTATTAAATTCTTATTCTTTTTACTAGTCGAACGATGTAGAAGTCTTTTTGTATCACTGCA
Organism: Curvularia eragrostidis; assembly: GCA_020744315.1. Classification (NCBI taxonomy): domain Eukaryota; kingdom Fungi; phylum Ascomycota; class Dothideomycetes; order Pleosporales; family Pleosporaceae; genus Curvularia; species Curvularia eragrostidis. The sequence continues at coordinate 44,907 of JAIRCK010000040.1, read as the reverse complement.
AGCTTCGAGAACTTTCAATTCATAATATTCCCTTCTCGTTGATTTCTAGCTTCATGTGAATATAGAGAATCTCGACCCTCGTTTCGAGAATTCACTAAGCACGCCAGAAAAATCTATAACACGAGCGCAAGTTGCATTTGTCAGTTCATAAAATGCTTCCTTTACTCTCATATTCCAGTCGTTGTATAATATTTCCGGCGCTTTGTACGAGCGCTTTTCTTGAATTAAGTTGTGGATAGACTTCACATTACTACCCATGCGGGAACCGACAGCACATCAAACACTCTCACGAACGCTGACATATCATTCCTTTCACGCACTGATGATTCGTGCAAAATCCTGACCAAACGGTGTTTCTCCAATTGCTGTTGCTAATGTTAGCGCAAGTTGATTGGGGGTTCGGTCGGTCCCGCTGTTCAGTGAATCGGCCGTTCTTCGAGTCGGCCGCTCGGTGATTCGGCCAGTCGGTCACATTAATACGTGTATTATGCATACCACTAGTATATCCGAGCCACATCAAGACGTATAATTCGGTGACTTTTCAGAAGCGGCCGAATGGCAATCCTGGAAAGACTCAGAGTCGGTCTCGGAAAGAAAAAAGAAGTGCGAATGTGGCTTTTATCATGTCAAAGACATGGTAAAAAGCAAGTGGGGTTGTTGTGCAAGACCTGGAATGAATAGGGTGGAAGAATGAGAGGAGGGATTTTTGACTTTTGACTGCCTTCTCGAACACCATAGCCAATATAATGCGAGATGGAATTTCACTCTATAATGACCGACGTTCTCTTGAAATCTCAAAGATAACTCCTAGATAAAGACACAGTCTATTAATAGGACGAGAGTGAATTTGGTTCGCATCAGATGGAGTGACTTTTGGTAGTTTGTTCTCGAAGTTCATGTCCACACAATCATAGCTGAATCAAGGCACTTCGCAAAATGTCCGAGTTTCGATGGGAAGGCACAACGTGCGTGATATCTCAATCTTCCAGTGGAACTTTTGTTCCAAATTCTGTCCAAATAGACTCCAGAAGAAATCACTGTAGGATGCTACGAATGCACAACCCGCAAGGGGTCTGGAAGATGTCATAGATTCCATTCTCTAGCCATAGCCTATAACTATGATAACACTATCGCCCATTGACGCGCTGCGGACTGGGCGATAGTTCATAGCCACCATCGCGCTCAACCCTAACGCAGTTATATTGCCCTTAGTCTCATACGAAGGTTCAAATCCGGTTTCTCCCTCATGATGAAAATTCTTTGCTTCTCAAGCTCAAACTTGTCATCGGCCAGCTGCCACTCGAACTGCCACACCAGACGCGCTAACATGAGCTTCATTTCTGCCATTGCAAGATTTTTCCCGACACAATTTCGTGGCCCAACACTGAAAGGTTGGAAAGCGTCTTTCCTATCGTTCAGGTACTCGGATGGCGGATTAGGAAGCCAGCGCTCTGGTGCGAATCGCTCAGGATGGGCGAAGTTGCTAGGAAGATGGTACGCTGGTTGTTGAGAGACGTTGACGATTGTCTATCATCAGTCAGTCAGTCACTTTGACGGTGAAACATGCGAGGTATCCTGAGAATGTAGTGTAGGGAGTGTGCTTACGTTCTCTGGCACTGCATGTCCTGCAATGATTGCACCGCCCTTGGGAACGATGCGTTGCAAACCGGCAGGAACAGGCGGATAAATCCGCATTCCCTCAAATATGGTAGCTTGCAGGACTTTCAACCCACCTACGCTGATCATATTAATATCTTCCTGCTTTTTGAATGCGCCCGTGATCTCTGCGCGCAACCGCTGCATCGACTCTGGATTGTTTGCCAATAAGTACATGATTCCGCACATAGCCGTCGCAACAGTTTCGCTCCCACCAATGATGAAAAGACTGGCGTTTGATTCCATTTCCTCAACGCTCATGCCCTTTTCATCATTGTGTCGCAAGATGTACGTCCAGAAGTCAGACCGATGCGGCTGCTCACCAGCCGCTAAGCGCTTATGTACCTTCTCTGCACTGAGCTTGATGTGTTGCATACGCGCCTTGATGTCTTTCTTTGGTAGGAAGGCAATTATAAAGGGGGTAAAAGGCTTGAACAACCTAGCCGCTCCGAATAGCGAGAGTGCCTTGATAAAGGGAAACAACAACCCAACCCAGGGGTGGTATTCGCCATTTGACAAACACCCGAATGGTTCACCAAATGCTAGGTCTCCTACCACATCAAATGTCGTATACTCCAGCCAATTCTTGACATTGATTATACTCGTAGAATTTGCCGTAAGTGCACTCATGAGCTGGTCAATATAGCGCATTACAAGGCCCTCCTGAGCCCGTAGCGCCTTGTCACTAAACGCGTGGTTGACCGTTCTACGTTGCCGTGAGTGGTCTGCATCGTTGGCGGACAAGAGATGGTCAACAGTCTTGTGGCTGCGCGTCATGCCCCATTTCGGAAAGTTTCGGTTTGCTCCATGGCCATAGATGTCTGTCCACGCCTGGGGTGCAATAAAGGATACCATATCTGGAGATATACGCACTGCCTCGCCATACTTGGCATGCAGCGAAGTAAGATCGTACGGCAGATATCCGCTAAGGATTGACCGGGCATGAGGAATGTGCGATATTGCGCGACTAGTGGGGCCCGGAAATGACCTCAAAGGATGAAACGTTAAACGATAGATGGCGCGCAGTAACAAAAACAAAATGAGCTGAATGGTGTTAGTGCTGACCCTGGTATAGTATGTTTATCACTCACAACGCCGACGGCGAGATACCATTTAGGCACGTCGAAAACCTCAAACGTATATTGTATCGCCATAACGCCCATATCATCTATTTTGTTGGGAAATTCCGTCACTATGAACCATATGAGCTTGGGCTCTAGGAAATCGATATAGTCCTCCACTTCGGCATCGGCCAGTTTTGGAAACTTAAAGTCGGCTACTTACGTATGCACACGATCGTTTCCAGAAATTTACGCTGTTAAATCGAGAAAGCATTTTTCAAATGTGAAATACGGGTCTGCCGGTGAGAACACCATAAGGATAAAGATTTACAATAGTGGATGACCACCAGCTTCTGCCACCACTGTTGAACGAGCCTTTCCAACTTTGCTAGATTCTGATCTCGCACCTGAGCCTTTTTCAGGTATTAAAAGGAAAACAGTCGGCGAAAATCATGTCGCCTCCTACACACGACATGCAAGTCTTTCTAAAGAAGTCCAGGGCAGATTTCTTGTAAGCGCGCACGGAGCTCGCCCAAGAACTTGGTTTGCGCCTCTTTCATTTCAGGCGTCTTGGTATTGCCCGTCAAGCTGTAGCGATTCTCTCGGTTAGCCTTGTCTCAATGATAAGTTAATGACCTTTGTCGAAGACGTACTCTCTGCAGACTTTGCAGTCCATAAGAAATGCACCATGGCACTCATCGCCGAGTTCTGGCTTCGCTCCATAGACCAGAGTGCGGCTGCCGACTTCGGTGGAGCGTGCGACAAGTCCTATGAGAAAGCGTCTGATGACACCGGCGATCCAGCTCTCTTCATCGCGCACAAGGTCACTTTGACAAAGACCTGGTGTGAGACAGGTAATGACTACGTTTGATTGGTCGGACAAAGGGTATCGTTGCGCCAAGTCGTGCACCATCCACATGAGCAGGAGTTTCGAGACGCCATAGCTGTAGTTGGATTATTAGCTATTGCGCGACTGAAGGGGCTTTGGTTAGGCAAATTCACCGATTTTTCATGTCAGCGGTCGCTTCAGAGTTAAGTGCCTCAAGGAGACTCCCTTGAGTGGACTTTTCCTTGAGGGGCGCAAGGAATTGAAGATCGCTCCCCACAAAAGCCAATCTCCCGCGACATCCAGTCTTGGCCGCAGATTGTTGGAGTTTGGGAACAGCAAGATAGCCGAGCAGCGCTGGACTGATAACGTTTACCGCTATTTGACTCTCGCATTCTTCTACTGAGCTGAATTTGCTGGTCATGATGCCCGCATTTTGTATTACAGCGTCCAAGCGGTCCAGTGTGTTGATGCGCTCGCCGAACTGTTTCACGGATGAGAAATTGCCAAGATCCAACTGCCAGACCTCGACAGCGCTCAAAGGAAGAGACAATGCAGAAGTAATGTCTTTTGCAACCTGTTCACCTTTCGAAACATTGCGCACTGCGAGGATAAGCTTGGATGCTCCTAGACGCAGTATGTGCTTCGCCGCTTCGTATCCAAGACCAGATGTGGCGCCAGTGACGATAACTGTCTGGCCGGAGAAATCGGAGGATGGCACCGGCGGCTTGACGAAAAATTGAGAATGAAGGATTGTAGTCGCGAAGCCCATGATAGCGCGATTAGTGTTCTGGATACTGCAGTAGACAGCACAGCTACCTAGGGGGTTTAAAAGTTGTCTAGGAAGGGGATTGTCCTAAAACCATTCGCTATCTCCGTGTCTTCTAACTCCGGGTATGCGCGCGCGCTGCGCTACAACTACCTATCTCCGTGGGTGACCTTGTGCTACCACATGCTGGGGTTGCGATGGAAGCAGCCACCGAATCAAATGTCCCCGAAACTGACCGAGCAGTCCCGCTTCTGGGTTTACAGTCACGAAATCATGATGCAGCGTATATATTATGCATCGAATGTACTACGTACTATGCCTGATTATTATCAAAACTACTTTGTCGCACTAGCAATCCTACATTGAAGAGAGATGGCTGCTGTCCACCCCCCAACCACTGCTATGCCTGTGGGAGGTACTTCGAAGTACTTCGATACCGATGCCCTTGTTGACGGTTCAGCACCCAAAGTCGCAAATAGTGCTGGTTTCTTCAATGCCACAGTCGCGGCTAATCATGTATGACTCGCGGAATGCAGGGGTCCTTTCTGAGAATACGGCTGATGTCCATCTGCAGAAAGAGGGTGCTGAAGAGCTGGCGCTCCTGAAATACGTATACAGCCGCTCGGATCTAGCACAAATTCGAGGAAACCCCGATGCAGTTTGCAACGCGATCGACGACTTTGCTGCTACCATCCCACGAGGATTGATGACCATTGGGCCGGAGAAGCGCGAATTTATAACTAAGATGCTTGCTACGACTGAGCCCGCACCGTCTGTGTTTCTCGAGTTTGGCTCGTATGTTGGCTATTCGGCCATCTGCCTTGCCAGCGCCATGATGGCACGAGCAGCCCCAGGACAGCGCGTTCGCTACGTCTCATTCGAAAAGAACCCTATCATTGCAGCAGTTGCAGCCAGCCTTGCAGATCTAGCAGGCCTGCGCGACGTTGTCACGATACATGTTGGCTCAGCTTCAGAGTCACTAACACGTCTTGTCCAGGAAGGTGTGTTGACGAAGGGCGTCGTCGACTTCATGCTGCTGGATCACTGGAAGGATTTCTACATTTCGGATCTACAACTTTGCGAGAAGTTTTCTCTACTTAGACCGGGCTCCGTTGTTTTGGCAGATAACATCGTGTTCCCCGGCGCCCCAGAGTATCTAGCATATGTCCAGGCCGGCAAGGCTGCGGCGTCACCTGATGGTTTTACCTATGCGACCAAGACCGCAGATTTCATTCTTCCTTTTGGTGGACCCGTAAGTATGCCATTTCCCCTCAGCGAAGCTTCTCATAACATGACTAGGATCAACTGGCCATTTCCACCGTGTCATAGGGCCCCACATACTGCTGTGTCAGTGCTTGAAAGGAGCGCTATATTTTGACGATACTACATGATTTTTCCAAGATGCATAGCTCGATAAAACAATACAATTCCATCATGCTATTACTCTCGTGTTTCAAGTAATGTATCCTACTGTCTTTCTTGATAAAGTGCTGTGATATAGAGCGCTTGATGATGAACACGTACAAAAGGGAACCAGTAGGTGCGCTAAAAAACGTTCAATGAGTTTCCAGGGGCATGCCTACAAGGTGATCAGAGTAGTAACCAATTCTGGGTCTTTTAATCATCATGGTTTGTGAATTGTTTGGTGAATGTTCTCCGTACATCTTGTGGTCAATTAGTTGTGTAGATGTTCATGATCCTGCATAGCGTCATCCCTAGCTTTGTCCATACAAAAGCACCGCCTGAGAAGCAATTGTTGTTGCCATCGTTACACATGAGACCCAGTATCATTGACTCGTTGATCATGACTGAAACGTGGAAAGAGTTTTCTTGCAGCGCTACACTCAATGGATTCGCGTACGTCTTCTTCCATAGGTACCGTGCGAATGTTTTCGAGTTGTGGTCGAATGGTTCCTTCTCGAGCGAACGGGAAATCGCTTCCATAGAGTATGTGATCCGCGCCAGCGAAATCTTGCAGAACCTTGATAGGGGTCTCATACCCGGTCAATGCAAGGTCGAAGTAGAATGATCTAGCTTCTCTTATGAACTCGTCGGCTGACTTTTCCTTCAGTCCAAGATCGACTGTTTGGTGCGCAATTCTTGTTGCCACATATGGTAAAGTGCCACCGCCATGCGAGAGGATTATCTTGCAATTCGAAAAGTCACGAACAATGTTGGAGGTGATGAGATTAACTGCAGTGCGTGTCGTCTCGTGCGGAAAATCGATGATTGGTCGGGGAATAGTAATGTCTGATGAAGCCCCCCATGTTTTCGCAAAGGTCGGATGTATGAAAACTACAGCGTTGCGACTATGAAGTTCCTCCCAAAGAGGACGGAAGTCTTCATGGCCTAGATACTTGTCATCATAACTTGACAGCAACGCAATTCCGTCCGCCTTGAGTACGTCAAGTGCGTAGCGCGCTTCCTCCAAACAAGATTCGATTTGAGTAAGTGGGGGCACGGATGCAAAGAATCCAAATCGACGCGGGTGGCTGGTCGTAATTTCCTTCGCATACTCGTTGACCCATCGGCATAGTTTTGCAGCCTCATCGGGCGATGTTGTAAATGCGAGGCCTGGAGCGCTTAAGGACAAGATTGAAACATCGATATCATTGCGGTCCATGAACTGCAAATCCAACTCCACGCTCCATGATGGCAGTGTGAGTCCCTTGGGAATTCCAGCTGCGCCTTTCCACTCTACCAATGAGATTAGTCTTGGTCAGAAATGAGTGTGAAGGAAGACACCTACTCTCCACGTAATCAGGCGGTAGCATATGATGGTGAACGTCAATTTTCCCCATTGTGAACTCTCGCATACTGCGATAGCTTCCAACATCTAAGAAGGTTTCAATACGGCATAAATCGTTGTCGGATGCAAATGATTCGGCCGAATCTTGCATTGACACCGAACCGGGCCTTGTCCATATCTGCCCGACTCGTTGACCACCGCCGACTCCACCTAACGGCAAGATAGGACCCATGTTGCCACGGACCCGCTCGTGCGCACTATATATTATTGTCCCTAATTGAAACATTTGTTACGCAGTTCTCGCAAACATGGTAGCGCATCTTGGTTTTGGGCTGCTCTACTGGGTTGCTTTGGCTTCAGCGCTAACTCCAGGAGACATCCAGAATTACTTCAAGACTCAGCTATCCTCTGGATCGGAAGTCCTCCTTACCAGTGACCAGTCATACACCACTGATATCAAGGCAAGGTGGAACGCCTATGATGCTCCATCATTTGTCGTCGGTGTAAAACCTGCTACTACAAAAGATGTTGCAACAATTGTGAGTATTGGGGACGTACATATCTACAAATAATTAAGTTCTAACTCGGTTGCGAAGGTCCGTTACGCATCAAGCAATAGTATACCATTTATGGGCACAGGTGGTGGTCATGGTTACACTACAACAACCAGTGCCTTGAAGAATGGAATCAATATAGACCTCGATAGTTTCAAGGACATATCTATTGACTCTGCGGCAAGCAAAATGACTATAGGTGGTGCAGTCACCTTTGGGGAAGTTTTGAATCCTGTGTATGAGGCCGGCAAAGAGATTCGTGAGTCATTCCTCCTAGGATTCTTCAACCTGAGACTGACTTGCATTCTTGTCAGAGACTGGATCTTGTTCATGTGTTGGAATGGTTGGAGCAACCATTGGTGGCGGTATAGGTGTCTATCAGGGTCTTCACGGCTTGATCATAGACGCGCTCGAGTCAGTCACCATCGTGACTGGAAAGGGCGATATCGTCAATGCATCACTTTCTCAGAATAGCGACCTATTCTGGGGCATTAGAGGTGCTGGACAAAACTTTGGTCTCATAACCTCTGCTACCTACAAGTTACACAACCAGACCAACCGTGGCCAAGCTTTCAACGGCGATTTCCTCTTCCCAACGAGCGAGAATGCGACTATATTCAACATCTTGAAGTCATTTGCTGGTAAACAGCCGGACTCATTGGCCCTGACCAGTGCCATACAATATTCGCCTGTTTTCAAATCAGTAAGTCCAAGGATTGAAATATGAAAGCACGTCACTAACTGGATCTGCAGGTGGTGATAATGGTCAACGCTGTGTATGTAGGCGCCGAAAAGGATGGGAGAAAGCTTCTTCAGCCCTTGCTTTCTGCCAAAGCCTTGCAGTCCAACGTTACCATGATTCCTTATAACCGCCTTATCCTGGAAAATCGTTTCGGTGTCGATCCTCTCGGCTGCATCTCAGGCCTTCCTCAAGCAGCTTATGGCATGAATCTATATCAATATGATGTGGCAACCTATCAGCAGACACTCTCTGCATATGTAGACTTCTATGCCGCAACTAACTTGACAACATCGTACATGGTCACCGAGATGTTTCCTACTAGAGTCTCGCTTCAAACCCCGGATAAAGCAACAGCATACCCTTACCGGGCTACAATGGCATACCTGTAAGTCCCGGCTGCACACATTTTTACTTGTAAGAACTGGTGTTTAACAAAGCCATAGGTTCATGAGCTTCAGTGGCTTCACCACCGACTCTCAAATCTCTGCTATTGCAAAGTTTGCCGAAGAGCGGCGTGCAACGTTTGCAAAGCTCAATGGCGCGAAGGGACTCGAGGTTTACGTTAATTACGCACATGGCGATGAGGGTCGCGATGCTTGGTATACTGCAGGGAAGCTCCCACAGCTTGAGCAACTGAAGGCAAAATGGGATCCGCAAAATCTGTTCAACTTTACAAATGGTTTCACTTATTAGGGAGACTACATATTCTGGGTACATCAATGTCCAAAGTCTTGCGCTCTTTTTGCACGCCCCCATGTATAACGTCATGGAAAAGCTACCATCGGTTCACCTAGGTTAAAGATATAATGCTTGCTTAGTTACAGATCATGATTCTGCGTCTACGGTGTATCATAGGTCGAGAGAACATACATCATCTCGCTAACTATTAATTTAATACTTCGTGCCCTTCACCTACTATTAACTTATAAGATACGTAGCAAACTAAAGGGATTATAAGGGTTACTTATTAGATGATGATATGAAGATTTCGTGCGGTTAATTTCGACCTAAGTTCTATAGAGGATTAAACATAACTAGTATTAACTAAACCTTTCATCTAATTCTTTTCTTCAACTCTCTTAACTCTTAGATTGTTCTATACCTTTAACTGCTATCTACATAATTAAATAATAGAATACTTATCCAGACCTAACCCTCTACGCATTATATCAAGCAGTAGCTACATAATCACACGAGGGCGTTTTAAGCGTCGCTTTACAAGGTTGGCCGGACGCATCCCCACAAGATTCTTAAGCGACAGTGATTTTGCACAAACCACTGGTCGCCGATTTACTAATAATGTCACTCCGAGGAGGCACTTTTATAGGTGGCGCATAGTGCAGGTACTATTTCTATCTCTTTTAGCTAATAATTACCATGCATGCGTGTGTTAACGTGGAGCTGAATGTCTCCTAATGGCGTATAGTTTGCGCTTGCCGTTTTTTGCTGGTCGCTTGCCGCTCATGCTTGCCGCATTGTTCATACGGTATTGATAGGCAGTGACAAGGTTAAAGAGCTTAATCCTATAAGGTGTAAATCTTTTCAGATGATTGAATGTGTTTTACCAATAACATTCATATCTCCAATGCTTAAGCTCTAAGTTGAAACCTAAAGTGTCCCCAAGCCTTGTGTATGACATGCTGAACGCTGTTTTGATCCCCTCAGATCCCGAAGAGAGCATGTGGTCTTGTACAGATGGTGTCAATACGCTATGTTGCGCCACACAGCGCCGTGGCGCCCAGCTGAGACCAGTTTATTAGTAGGTATAAAGCCCGCTAATAGCGCATTTGGCTGTTGCTTGTTGTATGTCAAATTCTCAAAAAAATCCAAAAGTGCTATTTCAGCATCAAATTGCTCGACAGTGAGTTAAATTCCTAAAGTTGGTTCTTTTGCGCGTCGCTAGAGAGGCGGAAATTGATAGCTCTCAGCTAAATCAATCTCTTTGGCCTAATCCACCCTCCTCGCACACGACCATGGGTTGCGCATTATCTCTACTTTCCGACAACGATGAGGAACCATATGGAGCACAGCAAACGACCTACGAGCCTCAATCTTCATATCAGCAGCAGAATATACAATACCCCGACACCGTTTACGGACAACAGAGTGCGCAATACCCCAGCGCTGGTTACGAGCAGCAGAGTGCGCAATACTCAAACGCCGATTACATTGTAAACAATGCTATGGCCCAGGCCCAGTCAAACTCTTCGCAATATCTTTGACGGGTTGGCTCGCTTTTGGCCAATCAGGTCGTTAGCCGCACTTTCAGTACCTAGGTAAGCTACCAGCGTCGCTTCACACGGATAGCGCCACGTCAACGCGCAGGGCAGAGAATGCGGCAAACACTCCAGGCGGCTTCGAAGGAGGCTATAGGTACACTATATAGCTACGAGTTAGAAGGGCATAAACTAGAAGAATAAGGCTATAAATCTCCAGAACTCTTCGTCCCGTGTGCAAACAAAAATATGCGGAATAGAGTCTGCTCGTATGTAATCTGTAACAGTAAACAAAAGTCATCCATTGCCTTAACCTAACAGATGCTCTACAATCTCTTGTACACTGACTGAACCCACAAAAAAGTGACATTAGCCTCTCTAATTAATGCAGCCACTACCTTCTGACATAGCACCGACCTACATTATAGCGATAGTCAAGTTCAGTCGCTTAGGCAGAGACGTAATTCGCCACCACTTTGGTGACGTATCTCAAGTTGAGCTTCAGGGTGTTGATCGCCTGATCAGCTCAGCGCTGTCCAACAGTCTACTTATGAATAACCATTCAATCTTTGAACTAAGTTCAGTTTGGTCGACAAGGTTACCTACGCCTGACTAGCTCAAGAGGCGCTTCGTAGGTACGGTCTGGGTACGGGCGATCCGTCTTGTGATCAATATAGACTATTTGCCCATACCTTCTTTACTATTGCTTGTTATGCATCTAACTTATACAAGTAGTCTAACCCTAAGGTCTGCAAACTAGCTAAGAAATTATGAACTAAGGTCGGTTCTGACCGGAGCTCTGTTGGGGATTGTGGAGAGATGTTAGTATTACACCCGCTGCATATAGCCTATTCATAGCCTACACAAGCACGCCATAGAATTACAACCTGCAGCAATACTTAAACCACGATCTAACAGTTCCAGATCAGACTTCTGCCACATTCGCTCTCCACTACACGCGATGCAAGCTATTCGCCTCCATCCCGCTCCGCCTCAAACCATACCCTATTCACCATCCAATCCGGCGCCCTCCACCGCCCTCCAGCTGGATCATGATGTTCCCATCCCAATGCTATCCGCGCCTGGGGAGCTTCTCATCCGCGTAAAAGCCACAACAGTCATTCGCGATATGCTTACCTGGCCCGAAACCTACACGCACGAGTACGCCATCCTAGGCAACGACGTCGCCGGCATCGTGACGGAGGTCTTCTCGTCAGCGAGCAAGTTCAAGCCAGGTGACGAGGTTTTCGGCATGGTAAACACCGACCGCGCGGCCACTTGGGCCGAATACACCATCGTGAAAGAGGATGAAATAGCCCGGAAACCGGCCACATTGACGTTCGCTCAGGCTGCGGCATTGCCACTTAGCGCGCAAACCGCCTACGAGGCCCTGTTCGAGCACGCGCGGATCACTCGCCCCACAGTGGAGGAGTTCCTGTCCCAATCTGCCACGAGGAATGGCCGCCGCGTGCTGATTACCGGCGCTGCAGGTGCGGTGGGAGTGTATCTTGTGCAGCTTGCGGTAGGGGCGGGAGTACGGGTCGTCGCCGCTAGCAGTTCCAATGCGCGTAACGAAGAGTTTCTCCGGGGCCTGGGGGCTCACGAGGTCGTGGAGTATAGTATGCTGGACAGGTATCTGGGACAATTCGACGTCATTATTGATGTGGTTGGTGGGAATGTGTTACCGAAGTGTTGGAATTATGTTGCGAAGACGGGAGTGCTAGTTTCGGTGGATTCGGCGAGCTTCAACTTCGTGGAGGAGCATGAAAAGCACGGGTTGCGGAAGATCGGGGTGCATGCTCTGTTCTTTATTGTAAAGGGCAGCCCGGATGCGTTGCGGTATATCGCTGAGCTGGCGGGTGCTGGGGCTGTCTGCCCTTTCGTAGCGGACGTATACCCCCTTGCAAGGGCACGGGAGGCGTACGATCTTGCAAATCGGAGGCTTTACGCACGTGGAAAAGTCATCCTCACTGTTTAACAAATTCATGTTGATCTATCAGTGCTAGACTTACTGCGAAATCGAATCATTCTCACGTAAGACATCCAACAATGGCCAGCGACATCATTATAATTCATTGCTCATCCCTAACGGAAGATGATCCAAGTCTTCAAGGTTATACCAGCAACATGACTCTTCAACAGCTCTGATGGACGCACTCAGATCGCTATCGTCCGTCGATATACCGCCATTGGTCGAATCTAGAATTCTCCCGTCCGCACCGAAAGAGGGCAATTCACTCGATCCAGGGATACTGTGAGTACGGGCAACTTGTTCAAGGCCCAGCACACACTGAGCAATCGTTTGGATCTCGAGCAGATTCCTCGCCGCCCTCGGCCAGACTTCCCCCATCACTTTGAGACAGCCGAGCGTCATCCGGATTTGATCTCTTGCGATAGCTAGGTCCTTTCCCTTGAGGACAGCACTGCAAGCGGAGAGGAGCGCCAGTGTCCCCTCGCTTACCATGCACGTCGTGAAGGGTGTGTGGTGAAATCGGCGGACTGGTAAAGCCAGAAGACGGATTTGGGCTTCCACCGCCCGTAAGACTCGGAAGGTATGGACATTTACAAGCTCAGGCGTGGGTGTGTCAAGAGGCGGTTCCCGGGCACAACTCGATACATTCTCGATGGCATTAAATCTGAGTGCAGATAATGGACGGTGGAGACCGATGGTTGATCTAATTAGTGAGCGCAATATCTCGCGAAGAAGAAATGAGGAGCTTACACATTAATAAGCAGATGTGCTTGGAACATTAGTTCGTCAATTTCTCCTTTCTCATTCATGACGTGTTTGTGCTTCGGGGGCAATAAAAGTCGCCATCCATCCAGGCTACAATCAACCGCTTGGATTAAATGCGTGGAGTCTTCTACGGCGAAGATTTTGGGGGTTATAGATATGGCGGTCGCAGCGCATTGCACGGCGCCAATGAGATACGCGAAGGAGGAGAAGTGAGCACTGGTGGGGACCAATTCTCGGTGATTGAATTCCTGAAGGGTTCTGGGAGTGGGAATATTCTGCAATTCCATAGATGAGTTATTTCGGTACAGGTCAATGAGGGACAGGGTGTGAATACTTACCCCCGACTCATATTCGGACTCATTGCAGGGTAACTCTACCGTCACATCAATGTCCATAACACGAAAATTCATTGTCCCCAGGGTTCCTGTGTAGAATGCGTCCAGAATATACAGCATCCACCATGTTCGTCTCCAAGATTCCTTCTGTAGCTGATCGTCAGCTCCCTGAGACGCTGCAAATTCGGCCCGGAACATCTGCAGATCAATAGCGAGTTTAGCTGCCCGGTCCATCTGGGATTTGGCCTCAGCCTTGTAGTCATACCAGAACAGGGCTACAGAATACAAGATTCGGCATTGGACCTGGATCGGATCAGACGCCGACAACGGTGAAAGGGATGCTTCGACATCATCTTTGAGCGGAATCGACCATTCTCGCGTATAGTAGATATTCCCAACGAAGCGCAGAGTGGCGATTAGGGGTGCAAGGCCGTGTTGTCCGCTCGGATCTTGATACAGTTTTGTCAGATGTTTCCGTGGTAAGACGAATGGATGACAGATGTGAAAATTCTTGTAATATGAGTCAATCAAGGCGTCATTTTCAGCCTGTCGCGGACGAACTGTGTCCTGTGCTCGCGGGAAGGATACTGTGCTGCTATCCCCTCTATCGATATCGAGCAAGTTATACTCGGGTCGAATATCCACCAAGAGAGGCTGTGTCATATACTCTTCGGGATGAACTGTTGTAGCTCGCTGCAGACTCATGTGATCCATGGGTTCAGTATAGACCACGGAAGCCATTCGTTTGCGACGTTCCGCCAACGCGGCGCGGTGTGTTCCCCCGCGCCGTGATTGTGCATAGCTGCACTGGTTGCCGGCCTCCGAACAGCGGGCACAACATGGCCGCTTCCCGTCACATTTCACGTGACGGGAGCGACAAGGCAAGCAAGCCAGCGATGAGCGTATAGCCCGACGATTGTGCGTGACTGCAGTTGCATCCATGAGATGGTGCCAGAAGTATGCCTAGATAGGTCGGATTCTGCATTTCCTGTGGGGTGAGACCGGCGGGTAATCGGCTATCCGATTACCCGCTGTGTGACGTCAGTGTTGGACTTGTTGAAGAATTACACACAGATTATTGAGATCAAGGTGTGCTCTTTGTTGTATAACCCTTGTAGTACTATCCCAGTATATTACTCTTTACCAGTCTAATTTAATTTAGTCTATGTTTGTCTTCTACCGTATATACAGTTCTGTGGCGCTCGTGATAGTTGACATTTTAGTTATAGTCTTCTTACACAAGCTGAGACTAAATATACACATAAAACTTATCGCAGTTGCAGCGCTTGCTGTCGCCATCAACATGTAGTCCTTTGCGCTTGCTGATGGGTGGCGTATCCACGAGTGGTTTGCATCGCGTCAGCGGGACAGTTCTGATTGGACATTGCTGGCATTTCACAATAGATTACCTAGAGCTTAGTTTGCGAGACGATCAATGGATAAATTACTTATCTCTGTATGGATTCGTGATGGAACACCTCGGCTGACACTGCTGGCACTAACTTGAGATACGTTTTTGCGCCCATGACAAACTGTCTTGGGAACAAGATCACAATGAATATGAGATTACTTGTTTCACCGTTGCTGGCGCCAGTATGGTACCACTCATACAAAGCCTACCGCAGCTATAGCGCACAACCGTCAAAGGAGCTCTATATAGCTTAACCTTCCCGTCGCCATGTTTCTCTCCATCACACAACAGTAAAACCAAACAATCAACCAAATCTCCTTCTTTCATCTTCCTTTTCCTTTCTCTCTCGGGATTTTCTTGGAAAGAACAATACAAAACCAACAACGATCGCAATGTACAGCTCCACCATCACCGCTCTGCTCGCTGCAGCCCTCATGGCAGGCGCATCCGCCGCCCTGGCGCCTATGGACACTCGTCAAATCAGCAACCGCCGTGCAGTCAGCGCGCGACAAACCGGCACCGTCATCGGCGAAGTCGACGCCGGTACTGGAGAACAGCCTCTTACAGTCTTCAACAACCCCGACTCTATAGCTTTTGGCTTTGTCCCCAAAACTATCCAGATTACACTATCCGGTGCCTCTTGCGGCCTTTTCACTGGCCGTATCGGCAATGACGCCAACGGAAATATTGCTTGTGACCTGAACACCCACGTTACGGATATCTTCTTTGGCGATGCGCCGAAGGACATCAGTAAACTGGAAATTGAGTGCGCATTCTGCAGCTTCTAAGTGAGCTGAGATCTGTAGAGTCTTGAAGGGTCGCTAAAGAGCTAGATTGGAGGAGCATATGCGATGCATGTCCTGGCGCTTTTGATATCTATTTTCTGGGGAGTTCATCCCCTGACATTCGTTATACATTATCTAATTGGATTTTAAATTACACGCTCAGGAGTTAATATACAATGCAAACTTCGTTCATTTTCCAAAGGATAAAATCAAATTCATTTACATGTACCTAACATAGTGATGTTTATTATCAGAAGTAGAGCCTAGGATGCTGAATCTTTTTGATTCCAAGGTGGGTTACTATATAGCTATTCTAGATTCTGTTAATCTCTTCTCTACTAACACGTTCAATCTTCCCTCGTCGCACTGCTCTGATATGAAGCTAGTACTTATTTATACTTTTAATAATGTTTGAAGGGGCTAGTATACTATAGGCATACTAAATACCTATATAAGCCGCTCTTCTAAACCGCTTTCTCTAGAATATTATATTAAGGCTTAGCTAGTATTATAAGTTTGTAGATCTACAAGTCAGCGCATTACATTCTAACAGGTGAGAGCACTGTTAACAAATGGACCATTCAACTCTGAGTATATTGTATGAAAGTATCTAAAACCCTTTTTGTCCTCTACAAGCCGCCCGTCAATTAAGATACCTATATATAATACCAACTATTCGCATATGCCACTCTAGCTACCTTCATCTCTAGCTCTCCTTCCCTCACAGCCTTTATCGCCCTTATCTCATGTATTGTGAGCTTCAGACCCACTATCAACAACTCCTCAGTCGCATGGCCTACCGCTACATGGTACTAACGAGAGGGTCTTCCGCATGTTGACTAGAGTCTTTCTTAATAGTGCTAACCAGTTCAACATCCCTAAAGCAATATCCGCCCGCCATGTAGAGGAGGAAAAGACCCACTACTATACTGTACGCCTAATCCCCACTTCACACATAATCTTCGAATCAATTAACTCATTCTATCTACCTTAACCAGCCATCCCGTACTGAAGTACTTCAGTAGCTAGAAGCTGCAGCTTTAATATAGATTTAGCTTACTGAGTATATGAGAATGAACTTCTACTGGGGGATCAAGGTAACGAAACCATGTACTGGGTATAGATAGCTGGACATCCAGTTTACGGATAGCAGGTCTGAGCATAAACTCTATCTCCTCAACATGTGTGGAAGGAAGCTGCGGGGCTTCGAGGAAAGAACACCAGTTGTCTTTGTAGGGCCTCGATACAGTAACCTGAAGGTATTCAGTACAATTCCATAGTCTGGAAGCGCAGAAATACCGGGTTGGGAGGCTTGGTCCCTACAAGTGGCAAAAGCCACAATTCTTCAAAATGGGCAATTGGAAGAGCGGAAGCAAAATATTCCCTAGCAAAAATTGGAGGTCGCAACGCGAAAAATAACGTAGAGTTCCCAGCGATATGGTGTGATGTGTCTTGCAAGATGATTTATGACGGTTTCATAAGCTGTTAATCTGGTGCGGCTACTCCTGTTGCTTTGGAAGGGAGCAGGAATGGTAAGCCGCTCTCCCGGGTGCAACATCGAGCCTTTGGTACCAAGAGTGATTGTCAAGGACTTACAAACTACAGTTCTGGGAGTCCTAATATGTTTAATCTTTTCAGTCTGTTAGGTGTGCCTTGCCGGCTAGTGAAAAAGTTGTTTGCGTAAAAGAACGGCAGCACTTCTTCTGAAATCTGCCTACAGACGAACAATAGACTGCGGCCATCAGAATCATCGGTACATGTTGGTACAGCTTCGCTGGCACCCACTATCTAGTACTTTTCCGGCTCTTGGTCGTACTCCCGATACACTTCTTCGCCCAATACAGCCGTGTCATCGTAGCGCGGAAGAACCGCACGTTGGACATGAACGCAACGAGAGTGAGAAGAGGTAGTCGGTCAGGATAGTGTTTTTGGGGATACATCAGAAGACTAGAGAAATACAAATCAATGCTTTGGCCAAATGGTCCCATGTATGCGTAGATGCGATTTCTGACTGAGGAGGGGAGATGGAGGAGACTGATTTTGGTTTGATCGCGCGGAGATCCTTGTAGCACTTGAAAATAGATCTCTAAGCATGTTGGATGCATGTTGTGGGCAATACAATGAGCTGAACAAGATAGCAGATCAGGTATTGCATGCTATAAACAAGGAAGATTTTTCACAGGCATTGGCGTACAGCGTGGGTGTGGGCCTCCTGTCACAAATATGAAACCCAGCAGGACTCGGGCGCCAGATGGGAAGTGGTGATATTGACGAGAGGTTGCTTTAAGAGCTACTATTCATTAGCTACGTGGCTGTGTACATGGTTGGCCAAATCTAAATCTGATCCGATATCCGATACCTATAGATCTACTAGGTCTATCTTCATCCGATATTAGTGTTGTCACCTGCATGATAAAAGCATACATCAGTATTAATTTACGCCTTGGCCATCGCAATCCCTAGAAAATGTTGCAGCACCAAAGTCACATCAGCATGGAGTAGTGGTATCAACGCATGGACCACCAAAGATGATGTCAAATCTTCTGTATATGAGAATTCACTGAGCTGTTGCTAAGCTGAAAAACAAGATCATACCAGCAACGATAACAAAGGCCATTTGGAGTTACATCTTGGCTATCGATCCGGTCAATAACGTAGATCGAGAGAGTTAAATGTAGGAATTGAAGAATTGTCGAATCATTAAACTGCTATTTATTCACAGCATTGGATATGACAGTTGGCAGTATTTATATTGATTCCCTCACCTCTTCCCTCCTATAGCTAGGGTGAAGGCCGGGATGTCAGAACCGTTAAAGTAATATATGAGATCTAACTTGGCTTAGCTTGCCTGCAAGAGTAAGGTAAGTTGAGTTTATTGCGGCTTGATCTGAGTATCAATCCAGCACATATTCAACGGATGTGTAGTTCTGGACTAGTTCCATCTCACGCTGTCCATGAGTCGACCACAGTCTCTTGCTTCCGTAAGAAGATTACCCTAGCTTGCCACGCACAGGTGGTGAGATTGAACAAAGAAGGAAATTAGATTCAACGAAACACCCCGTGAGAAGATTTGGTGTGAAGGTGTTAAACTCTACGGAGCAACAGGAGTCCCGCGTCATAGTAAGGTATACACGCTAACCCGATTGGGTAAAATATTCCGCACCAAGCCTATCGTCATCGGTTCCTCCAGCACCCCGCGCAAGGACAACTCGCATTCCTTCCTTCTTTCTTTACCATCATCCCTTCAAATCAACTAAGCAAGCCAGGCCTGTTCATATTGTAATAACATTGTTTTGATTAAACTATCAGCCTAGCCACGATAGAATTCTATCGAAGTTTGGAACTATTGAAAGGTGACACGACACCCTCCTTCCAAGGCCTCGTGAAACCGTACGGTTACCGAGAAGCGCAATTATCCGAGTCCAGGAGACTGACTGGACCCTTTTCAACGTAGCAAACTTTAGCCTAAGATGGACGAGCGAGCACCGATAATTATGCATGGCGAAGAAGTCAGTCAGATTGCATCTGACTCGTTTCCCAACCCCAACTACGGAAATGTCGTTTGGAAGACGTTGCTTTCCAACCCAAACAGTTTATCAGGCTCCATGTGTGCGGGCATCGCAACTTGCCCGCCCAATGGCATGCTCGCCCTTCATCAGCACACTCAGGCCGAGCTGTACTACGTGCTTTCAGGGTCTGGTCAAGTGGAGATTGACGGTGTTAGACATCATCTAAATGAGGGAAGTGTGCTCTGGATTCCCGGAGACGCCATGCATGGCGTCTTCTGCGGTCCAGATGAAACGCTCAAGTGGCTATATGTCTTTCCAGAGGGCCGATTTGAGAACGTCGCATACCGATTCGAAGCTGCATAGCACGGCAAGTCGCATATCATGCCAGAGAGCATATATGGGAACTCAAGGCATCCAAGGCACTGGAAATATACAATCGAGCCTGAGACTAGTCCAAATAAATCCAACGGCATCGTACGTCCATCCAGATTGCGCATGTTATGTGTGTTGGAAAACGGCAAGGTTTTGAGTAATTCTGCATATTCGCGGTACGATAAAGATTGCTTTTCCAGGTCATAAGTAACGTCTAGCTCAAGCAAGGGTTCTCAGCTACGTTGACTCTTGTTACAATATCTGCAGGGAGAGAACATGAACCACCCGTGATTAACCAGCGATGCTGCCAATGCATGATATGCATTACGAAATCCACATTCGCGCGCATCGCCCTAGCATCATGTCCTGCTCCTAACCATGTTGCTGTTCCTTACCTTCAGAGATCAAAATCGGTTATTGTCTTGGCAACCTGCCATGTGTTGGTCTCGATTACTACCTGGGTGTCAGAACCTAAACAGAAGCTAATCTTAGAGTACCGGTAGATTACGCACGGAAAATTGCTTGCGACGCGGCTCTCAGCAGGTGCTACTTCACAAAACCGAGGTATGGCGCTGTTTCTATATTGTGATTATCTAGTATTGTACCGCCAAAAAGTAGAGCTCAGCGCCTATGTAGCCATCCACACGATACCGTGAACGATTATACTACCACGAACGTCGAGCTGTCCCATCCGTAAGCCTTTTTCAGTCGCTGGGAGTAGATCAAAAGAAGTCGCCCATCGATACTTGCTTGATGTGGCCGATGAAGTGTTACTTCCTTCTCTACCAAAATCTTCTCCGGGGGGACGAAGGTATATATAGAACCAATTCTGGGTTCAATTGAGAAGCCTACGTCGGCCATAGCAGCTACGAAAGCTTCCCATCGTACTGGGCTACGAGCTGCCGACGATCTCGAGAAAAGACGTGAGAAGACAGCAGCAGTGGAAGTCTTGACTTCGATCGTCTCTTTTGACCGAGTGGGCTGGGCGTCCTTTATGGCTTGCGGCGTAATCTCGTACATTGAATTTTGCGCTGGTCGCGTCTTTTCTTTTTGTTTACGCTGTTGAATAACTGGTGCTAGACCCTCTGGAGCTGTTGGCGTCTTGTATTCAGCCTGAGGGTTACTGACCTTCGCCTTTTGTTGTTTGTACTGCTCCTGGATGCTAGACACACAGCTCTCTACTAGATCTTGGTAGAGGAAGCCAAGCTTCGTACCCGTCTTCTCCACGATATACTGGTCCAGTAATGCAAGCGCACCTTCAGCCATTCCTGGCTCTAACAAGTTATCGATTGGAATGGCGTAATCGCCAAGGTCGATGCCATCTTTCAGCTGCCTCAATTCCTTTTCCAAGGCTACGTATCTAGGAATGAACGGCTGGCTCTTCTTGTGATTAGGTGCAGGCAATTGCGTCACTGATGACAGAGACTGAGCGAAGGTGACGATGATGGCCAGGTCGCCAAGGGAGTCGTATTCTCGTTCCGACAAGCTGTCTCGTTCTAGTGGGTGGGCTCGATGGATATCCTCTAGCTTTTGAAGCCATTGTGTAGCGGTCGACCAGTTCGTCTCATCCTGACAGATCCGGAGCATGTAATGCAACTGTGGGTTATCTAATGTCAGAGATTCAGGGCTTCGCTTCAGTGAGAGACGGGCAACATCATTGGTTGACATGCGCTTGAACCACTTACTGCCACCCATACCCACAGCTACGCTACGTTTAAAGATAGTCTGGGCTCGCAGGTATTCCAAGTGGCAGGTGTTTGACAGCTCTTTGAGAACAGTAGCCTTGAACTGCTTGTCTGGTGACTCTAGCAAATCCAAGAGACGGCCAATGTAATTCCATATAGCAGCAGTCTTCACCACGCCATGGACCGCATTGAATACAGCACCGCTGATATACTTGTCCGTATGTACAGGCAGCATACGTCCTTTCTCATCTGCAACTAGCTCTGGTCTGCTGAAGAACGTAAAGTTGACTTCATAAGCTAGGACCGTGGGCTCAGTGGAGATCAGATTGATAAGATCCCTACGAGACAATACTTGGTCCTGCACCATCTTCACGAGTTGCGGGAGTTGAAACTTTTTTGGAGTTGAGTGTACTGACAGCTGTGCCATCGCTGCCGTCGCATCATCAGCTGGCTTCTTTGGGCGCTTCTTCTGGGGTCGCGTGCTGGATGCAGTATCGAGAATGTTCTCAATTGCGATGTTAAGAAGTTGCAACATGTTAATTTGTCGCATGAGAATTAGCTCGCCTGTAGCTTGGGGTACAATGAGCTGAGCTTCCATGGCTGGCTTCATGTTTGCTAGAACTTCCTCTTGCTTCTCGGCAAGGATCTTGACTGATTCGCCATAGCCGTCTTCGGTTAAGAAAAGAGTGTAACAGTCCTTGTATTGCGACACGTTTTCGAGTTTGAGGTTCTTCCTCTGCATCATATCATGTATGTGCGCATGATCGCCTGGTCGGCCATTGAAGCCGTTCATGTATTGTGCTTTTAGCGGTGAGGTTGCTCGGTGCTTGAGCATGTCGAGAAAGAAGTCCGATGACAATGAAGTAACATCGTGTATATTCCATTCAGGAATGAACTTGTAGACGTTTTCGAGGCTTGTGTCTTCAGCATCCTTCAAGACAGCGCCATCACGAGAGCCAGCCTCCATGATCTTTTTGCGTTGTTCTTGACTGAGTGAACGCCACATTTCTTCGATCCGCGGGCCATGTTGTCTGTAATTCGTAGCGAGATCGCGATGAAGTTCCTTGATAGCTTCGTTCATTGTATATTCGTGGACAAGAGTTCGTGGTGAGACAAGTGATTGTCGGAACTTTCATCGAGCGTGGATGCAGACACCGCGCTAGATAATTTACCCCTGTCAGTCGCGCTTCGCCAAGCTTGCCTAGGCAAACACTCGGTGGGCAAAAATACCGGCACCGCAAATGGGTTGGCGCACCAAAACAACACTCGCACTCCACAAAAGCAACCTAAGATACATCATTCTACCGACTGCCAACCGCTTTTCAAGCTGTGAATGCATTTCCGATACTAACATTCATTGAATACTTGACATCTTCAATAATTCTTCTACCAAGTTTACTCATTGACTTTAGTGTGGCAACCCGCGCACGGTGCGGATATTTTTGTACAACAGGTAGCAAAATGCAATTTGTTACTAACACTGAAGGCAATCATGACTATTGCAAGTGGTAAACAGAAGGATTCTGGGCTTTATTGCGGGACGAGTCATTGTTACAAGGGCTTATACCTTGGGTGAAGAGATTGGGTGCATACGGGTTCTAAAAGCCTTACACCAGGCTGGTGAAAGTAAAGACGCTAAGCATATGCCATCACGCGGACGCGAGGCACACGAAGCTCATTGCCGCAAATTCAACTATCTGCGAGCCAGAGAAGTCAGAGCTAACACATGACGGACCTCAGCCGCCGCGGCGAACTGACTGGCTAGCTGAAGCTTGCAATGAACGGCGGGAATTTGGGCTATGATCTGTTGCAGGCACGAAGCACGGAAACATGGGAGCTGGATCTAAATATCTAGGTCTAGTAAGCCATACAAAGCCTGCCACTTTGTTTCATGTAGATCCGCCGTCATCATGGTCGTTTTGAAATCGTCGTCGAGCCAGCCGCTGAGGTGCTAAACATCACTTGCACAGCCTACCATACAACCCGTATCATCACAAGCGTTTCGTTATGTCCTTTACATAGCAATTTCAGAACTTCAAAGAGGGGCATACATGATCACAGTTTCTAGAACGAGAACCCTTGCATGTGCTAGCTTTTCTTGGCTCCAGTGTTTTCGGCCCAATATTTCTAACTCCCAGCAAATCCGCTTCTTCTTCTATGCAGACGTATTCCAGCACGCCATTCCATTTTCGTGTATCATACATCACACTTGTTACCACACTTCATGCCGCACGTGTAAGTCTCACACTTTATCAGACTCCTACCGCCGGCTCGAAAAGCACAGCGTCGGGCGACGCGCTTATCTCCCCGACCAGAGCGGACTAGGGATCAAGTTTGTCATACTATCGCAATTCTAGCCTTATTTCTCCTCATCGTCATTTATACTTTAAAGGACTCATTGAGTGTATGTGTTACTACCAATATGCACCCTTTTGAGTCTAGGACCTGATAACTATCTCGCCATCTTTGTTAATTCTAGGTCGCCGTTTCTGCAGAACATCCCACAATGTTGTACAATATACCCGCTGCGACTATCAATGAGCCACAAGTGAATGGTTCGAGCTGTAACCGGGACACACACAACTTTCATGCTCACGTAAAGAGTCAGAAGGTTGGGAGGTGCCACCGCACCCTGGATCTACCCACAACCTACCCGTCCCAGGCTCTTCGGTTCCTGCGAAAAGTGCGCGCCCATGATTCGGCCGCCAAGGACATCAAGAACTCTGATCAGGCACCACTAAAATTAAATGTTGTAGTTGTGGGTGCAGGACTCTGTGGCATGTCAGTCGCCATTGCTCTTAGCAGACGAGGACATTCGGTGCGAGTGCTGGAGCAGGCTTCCCAACTGGGAGAGGTGAGAAAAAATGGTTCTTAGAAGCCCACGCCTGCTAACAGCCTGATAGGTCGGTGCGGGGATCCAGATTCCCCCCAACTCTGGACGACTGCTCCACCGCTGGAATGTATCTGAGCACCTACAAAAGCACGCAGTTCAGCCTGACAGCATATATTTCCGTCGGTGGGAGACCGGCAACATCATCGGGCACACATCTCTAGGACAGACTTTCCAAGATGATTTTGAAGTACCGTATTATGTAGTTCATCGTGCACATTTCCACGAGGCATTGTATCAGCGGGCGATGGAACTTGGAGTCTCAGTAGAGCTCGGGTGCAGAGTTAGGGAGTACAAGGAAAGCAAAGGCTCAGTGGTGCTAGAAAGTGGTCGAACAATCAGCGGAGATCTTATCATAGCCGCGGACGGTATGTCGATATTGCCGTAGGCAAAGATATGTCTTGACGTGAACTGAACATTGCTAAGGCTGATTGAACAGGTATCAACTCGAGGGCCAGGAAGATACTGCATCCTGACACCAACAGCGAACCAGATTTCAGCGGCTTTGCAGCCTACAGAGCCACAGTTTCTGTCCAAAGGATGAAAGAAGAACCGGATGTTGCTTCTTTATTAGAAAAGCCAGCGCTAAATATCTGGTACGTGAATCTTATTGCGCCAAACACTCATCAGCTCTTTGCCGATCATAGACCAAACATTGAAACATTCTAACAAACGGTTAACAGGATCGGCGAAGATCGGCATGTCATGACCTACGCCATTGCGGGTGGGGATTCATTTAACATGGTTTTGTCACACATCGACCGCTCAAATCCAACGACCTGGCCAGACAGGTTTTTCAAGGAAGATGTCCAGAACGAATTCAGGGGATGGGATACAAGGTAAGTGAAACGGTGGCGAGAAAATGCCAGTACAGCTGCTTACGATGGTGATCAGGCTCACAAAGACCATATCCCTCATCGATGACTGCGCGAAATGGCCTTTGAAAGTTGGCCGCCCACTCAAAACGTGGACTTCACCGTCGTCTCGTCTAATAATCGTAGGCGACGCTGCACATGCTATGTTACCCTACATGTCACAAGGTGCCGCTATAGCCGTAGAAGACGGTGCCGGGCTCGCCGTCGTTCTCAACAAGATCACAACGCTTGACCAACTCCCGTTCGCTCTGCGCGTGTTTGAGAAAGAGCGCATGAAGCGCAGCGAAGATATGCAAAATGCCAGTACAGTGAACGGGTACATTTGGCACGTCCCTGATGGCCCAGAGCAGGTAGCAAGAGATTCTGCTATGGCTGCTGAGGTTTCAGGACTTCCCTTCACCAGTAGCGCTAATCAGTGGAGTGATCCGGTCACCCAATGGTGGGCGTACGGATACGATGCGGAAAGTGCTATGGAACAAGCATGGAACAAGTCTGTAGGAGAATTGATTGCACGTGCAGCCAAATGAAAAGCGAGCATGTCACTTCGTTCACGTTTAGTCGGCTGCACATGGCGATGATCTTGAGGAATTAATATAATTGAACTTATTTTTTTGTTGTTTCTCCTCGTAGGAGTATTACATAGCTCGCGGGACGATGCGGTCACCACTGTAGCTCTTGAGTTGGCAAATGGAGGATAGGGCGGCGGGCTCAAAGGTCCCATTGTGTCGCTCAAGTCCACACCCATATGCAGTTTCGTGGACTTGAAGAATCTTAATAGCTCTCTTGAGTTTGAATCAATTTTTCATAATGCCAGCCGGTCGCCCAAAAGACTGAAAGACATGGCGGAAGAGCAGTTTTGGATGTTCAAAAGCAAGAGAACGTTCAGTCTTGACTATGTTCTGTTTCACGAAACCACTTACTGATTAATAAAGTGTCTGCACTAATGTGAACACATATCGAATAACCTTTCAATGGTTTGATTACCTCTGTTCAGTAAAGACAAGATCTCAATTGCTTGCTAATAATTCCCTATGACAAGTTCCAGATCACCAACGAAAAGAAGTTGAGATGAAGTCTTCGGATGTTGCTGGGTAATCAGAATTTAGTAGATGACGGGGGCAACTTTGAGAGCTTCAAGAACACACTAATGAATAGAAGCAAAGATGTTACATAAAAGATCCGGCTACCATCATGTAGGAAGGATTACCAGGTCGTAGCAGGTACTCGTGTGGATCATTATCTGATATCATAACTTCTTGCATGATACGAATGATGCTTATGGTAGGCTCGATGCAAACTCTTGTACTGTTCGCTCTAACCTGCCACAGGAACACCTCAATCATTGTACACGCGTGCAGGGCAAAGTGCATTCAGCAGTCGAGGGGGCTCGGAAAGCACTACATCATACTTTTTCCATTGGTTTGGAATGTATGTGGACCAATCTACACGAGACTTCCGTTACTTACACGAAGCGCATGCAACTGTGACCCTCAGCCTCTTCGAAGGCCGGGTACTGCCGGCTGGGACGTCTGAGGGAAACTCCTGAGGCAATGCCATGCAACTCCGCTGACCCGGTGTCGGATGCCATACCCATCAGCCGAGATGCTGCTCCACGTTCCAGCAGCCGAGCTCTCGTACCAGTCTCTTTCACTCGCGGAGTTATTTGCACCATCCGTCTGATCGAGTACGGTGTTCGGGTGTTGGGCACGCAAAGGACACCAAAAGCGGGGAATTAAGCAGATCCATACTCGACCAATAAGCAGCGATCCGGTAGTCCCGAGCGGCGACCGGGGAGTTAATTCCGGTATGCAAGCTGCCACAACTAAGTTATCGCTCCTTGGAAAAGGATGTTTCCATGAATCGCTGGGGACACGCAGCTTTTCGGAAACATTTCTACCGTAAATCTCCGCCGATAAATCTGGAGTATCTTAGTGAGCTCAGTTTTACAAACACATAACGGCTTTCCTCAGTGTTCAATTCTATGTGTCTAACCACGTAGCACTCTTGGCATCCACAATGAGCCCAACGAAGACAATCGCGGCCCAGCAAGAACCCGCTGAAGAGCAAGTCGACTGTGATACAGCAGCCATCCAATTACTCAAAAAAGCTGAAGATTTGCACACGAAGCCTCTATGGACTCAGATGACTCGCTTGAACCCTCCCCTACCGAATCCTAAGTGTAAACCGCACGTCTGGGAGTATGAAAAGATTCGTCCAAGCCTTCTCCAAGCTGGAGAGCTTGTGACCGAGAGACAAGCCGAACGGAGAGTACTGATGCTTGTGAATCCATCCAGAGGTACTGCTTAAATTACTTCATTCATTAGCCGCGTACGCCGCTAATCGCTTACAGACCCACCTTACACTACTGATACGATTTATGGAGGTCTTCAACTAGTTATGCCGAACGAGACAGCGCCGGCACATCGACATACTGCTTTCGCTTGCCGCTTCATTATCGAAGGAGAAGGTGGTTTTACAGCAGTGCACGGCCAGAGGATCCAGATGAGTCGCGGAGATGTCATCCTAACTCCTACATGGAACTGGCATGACCATGGTAAAGACGGCTCTGGACCAATGATTTGGCTAGATAGTCTAGACCTCCCCAACTTTGTTCATTTCCCTGTTCACTTCGTGGAACACTATGCAGAGCCACGGTATCCAGCGGAAAACGTCGACTCCAAAGCTTCTCCCATAGTCTTCCCATGGGAGCGCATGAGAACTTTGTTAGATACCAGTAGCGAAGATTACAACACACAGCGATATCTTAAGGCTGACGGGTCCGAAAGTATGTTTCAAGCGCTTCAAGGTTCATAGTTTGGAGCATAACACTAATCTATAACGTAGTTAGCCGCACTTTGGGCGCAGCTGCTATGCGCATATCGGCTGGAAAATCAACGGAAGCCATTCAGGAAACCGCTTCAGCTATAGTACATGTCATCGAAGGCACAGGAAAGTCTACGATGGCAGGAAAAGAGTATGCATGGAAACAGGGCGATACTTTCTGCATTCCGGCATGGCATGAATATCAGCATCATGCAAATCACGAAGGAACTGTGTACCTGTACATATGCCATGATCAGCCAATGCTCAAGTCTTTAGGCTTTTACCGGACAAAGGATCAAGATATCGAGGCCCTTGCATTCAATTGATTGTAAAGCCTAGATAGGAGAATCTAATAAGAGCCCCGCCTAAGGTCATAGATTGGGAAAAATTCTTTGTGAAAGAAAATGGCCGCATTGCGTCACCTCTTTACCTTTGAACCATCTATGTAAATAAGCACTATCTCACTTTTGCCTTCAAGTACGGTGAATTCTAGGGCCAGTAACGTTTCATTTCATTCGTCACTACAGCAAGAACAAGTTCCTTATGCAAATTGCACGCCATTCCGCAGAGTTCCAATCTTACTGATCTTGACCTCCATAGTCGTACCAGGAACAAGGTACTTTGGGGGTTTCAGACTTGCACCCACACCTAATACCGATCAATCAGAGTGCTTGATATGCTCAGCTTAAGGTTAACAACATACCTCCCGGGGTTCCCGTCATGATCAATGAGCCTTTACGCAAGGTTGTGCCTTGTGACAGGTAATGAACCAGATAGCTGCAGTCAAACAGCAGATCACTTAAGTACTCTTGTTGTCTGATCTCACCATCTACGATCGTCTGCAGCAGCAAATCATTGTAATTTCCAATCAGGTCGGGCCTCACCAGGGCAGGACCGAGAGGAGCAAATGTATCAAAGCCCTTGGAAAAACCCCACTGAGGAACCCCTCCGGCCAGTTTTGGATCCCGCTGAAGTTTACGTGAGGAGATGTCGTTACCGGCTGTGTACGCAGCCACGTAATCCAGAGCGTCTTCGAGTTTTACATCTTTCGCATCTTTGCCAATAACCAAGACCAGCTCACCTTCATAGTCAGCTTGATCGTCCTGTGCGATTTTGGGGATAACAACGTCGGCTCCGAAATCTTGGATACATGTATTTGGCTTGAAGAAGATGAAAGGGAAGGGTGGAGCACTCCGACCGGCTTCGCGGACTAAGTTTGTTGGTCAGTTTTGGATGTGATATTGGCAAGCAGAATAATTCCGTATTTGTGATTTCACTCACTGTGTTTTGCATAGTTTAGGCCAACGCAACGGAGGATATCAACGTCTTTCTGCTCGAGAGGGCCTAGCAGCGTCCGTACCGTGACAACTTCGTTGGTTACTCTAGTATTTCCCGTGGTGTCGTAGATATCATCTCCAACGATAACCTTTGCCTGCAGCTTGGTCTTCTCATTTGTTTGACCCAAGTCAAAGTCTGGATCGGGAAGAATAGGCTCGCCGCGCAACACTCGGCCATCGGTAGCCACGAAGCGGATCAACCTATCCCATGAAACCAACATATTCAAAATAGGAAGAAAAATGAAAAACCTCTGCAGCTCACAGTGGTGCGATGCTATCATAGTTCCAAGGGCATGCCTTTTGAACTCTCAGCCTTTAATTTCGGCTTTCGGTACAGCCGACGGGACGTCTGGGCCGTCAGACCGGATGGCGGGAAGGCTTTCCGACCGGGCTTCCGGCTGCATCATATCATCTTGTTATCTTTAAGGATAGATGACGAGTGATGGGACATACCCTACCCAAACAAAAGCATGGCACCTCTCAAAATTCCCTTCATCTATCATGGGAAAGAAATCGCGGTGTTCGCTGCTAGCAAACCGGCGCCAACTATTTCATGTCTTGGCACAGGCATTATCTCCGCAACTAACGCTACACATAACTTATGGGTCTAAGTGGTTAAGTCTTACGCTAGTGCTGTCAAAGATTGAAGCCACACCCGTCCTGACAAGCGGTGATCACTGTTCAACAAGTTCCCAGCAAAAGGTCATTGGAACAGCATATGAAACTTCCACTTAGTGGAAATATATTGCTGGTGCTGACATTCTTTGTAGCTGCTCCGGGAAAGGAGCATTGAGGCCCAGCTCATCAAACGAGAAATTTTGTGCTCCAAGGTCTGGGCCCAGGCTGATGTCCTTCGTGCATTTAAAATCGATCAAGGGATTCAATCGAATCTTGTATCTTGAAAAACATAGAGTTTTTAGAATATGAGAGAGATACAAATGCAAGCTTTGGGGCTGAAAGAACCCTTGGGCGTCGCGTTAGATATTGAACTGTGGAATGCGCCCGCTACTATGGATTTTTGACGAGTTTTCTGTTGGTAAGAACCCTCGAGAAGACTTACTTGTTTGTTCAATATCAACAAGTGTGTATTCAAGTGTAAGTAAAAACAATCATGATGGTATCCCGTTATGTGTAACTGCTTGATGTTTTGAATCACTCGACTAAATACAAAGAATCATTCCGAAAATTTAACATCTTGGCCATCCACCCAATTTCCATGTAGTCCAGCTCTCAAGCTGACAGGCAGGTAAATGATGGCTTGCGCTTTCCCAAACTGTCTGGTGCTTACAATATGTAACTCACTTGACATAGTCGAGTAATTGTTGACCAGTGCCATGATCCAGCCATCACCCTCACCTGCATCAGGCCTCGCAATGAAGACAGGCTCTTGGACCAGATGAGTCCGACCAGGAAAGTATTTCTCCAGGTGCATTGTATCATAATCAAGATGCCCAAGTGAATTATATGGTGGGTATCCCCCTCCCATTACTGGCGCGATAGCTGCAAAATCGGTACCCAGGCTTGGGTCCATGATATCCATGAAAGCATGGCTGTGCTTTTTTCCAGAAGAGCGATCGTCGATACGTGGAAATTCGCAGTCCTCATGACTAATGATCAAGGGTTCTGGCAGATCAAGTTCCGTAGAATGCGGATCGAACGTGAAGCGAACGAGTTTTGCGGCAATTTGCTCGGGCTTCGGCGCGTTACCATGGGCATCGGGCCACCAGAAAAAGACATTTTTATTGGTCAGAGGGAGGTCAAAAACGATGTTTCCTGAATCATCCTCGTATGCGTTAACAGTATGACCAGGGAAGGCGTTCGGAGCGCGAAACCACTTCACATCGGATCCTGATGCGCCATGGCGAGGTAAGACGCCGAGATAGAATGGGATATCTGGATCCCACTGCCAATGTTCGCCACCTTGCTTCATGCGTTCAAGGTCACAAGTTTGTGGGATGATCGGGAACAATACCTTTTTGGCGTCAGCACTTCGGCATCTCAGCAGGACAACAGATCAGACCCAGTTTTTTGTAAAAGCAAAGTCATGAATCATTGCCACTACTGGAGCAACAAGCCAAACAGTTTGAGTAAATTTGCCTCCAGCATCGATCGTGAAATAGCAGACGTCGGGAGTGCCGTCGCCTTTTGCTTCGTACCCGAAGCACAGCAGTTCCTTGGTCTCGTCGTCGAGTTTCGGATGGGCGGTGAAGGTCAAGCAAGGCAACTGCCCATCGAAATATTCCAAGCCAACAGTCTCAAGTGTCACTGGATCCAGTGAATACGGAGGAGAGTCTTCTTTGCAGGCTAAGAGGCGACCATTAAAGTAAATAACATTAGTATTGGCAGTACTTCGCACTTTGAATTCAACGGCATCAGTGTACTTGTTACGATACTTTCCTAGAAGAAAAGGCAATGTTAGATATTCCAGCTGTAGTTGACGAAGGAGCATGTATACCGATTAGGGCATGTTTGGCCTTTCGTTCTCTTGCAAACTTTTCGGTCACCACGTAGCGTTGCCTAAAATGACAACGTCCGTCTTTGATTCGAAAAGCGCTGATATTACCGTCCCCATTGAACCACTATATTGAATGAATTAGTAATGATGGGGGCATTGCGCAGACAGTGACTTTCGCTTACTGGATCATTTTCAATGAACGGCGGGAATTGCGGGTCTGGCATAACCCGATAGAATGTTCCATTGATCTCGGGAGGTATCTCGCCCAAAACCTCGAGATGCTGTATCTCTCCTTGGAATCTACACGGTTTCATGAACCCCGAAAACTGGGGTTGCTGAGGGAACGCACTGCGAACTCCGCGCGCTCTCAAGTTATCTGACATCGTCGTTGAATATTGATTGCATATACGCGGAGAAAATTGTGAGCGGTTCTGATGGCACTTCATACTAATATCCGGCGGCGGCTCTGGTTAAATGTGCACAGATCTGGAAGCGGGCGATAGTCTAACCGCCGAACCAATCGTAATTGTGCGGCAACTGGACGGTTCTAACTCCCCGACACGTGTGTGGTGCTCCTAGCCCGCCAGTAGAAAGTTGGCAAGATTGGAAATTGTTCCTGTACCCCGTCATCCCCTACGCGCGGCCACTGGAAGTGCTACTGGCTCGGCGCGGCTATCATCCCCAAGGCTATTCTCAATGACTTGGAGGCGATATGGACTGCGTCAAGTGCCAAGAAATCCTGTTCTGCCATATCTAACCGAAGCTTGATGCACGAACAGTGCATGAAACTTGCAGACTTCACTGCCTTGCGGTTCGAATTATCGAGAGTTTGAATTAGTTTAACTAACATAGTTGCGTATTTACTGAGGCGCTTCATCTGATGGCTGCAAGACTTGGTATGTGTGACTTCGGTCTTTAGTTTCTGGGCATCTCTTCAAAGATGCTGACTCGGTGCAAATTGAAGCCCACAACCTACTTCAGTCTACACTATATTTGCTTCCAAATTCTGGCAAGAGTTTGTTTTGTTCAGCATACTCTGCTAAGCCTGGCCGTTGATATTACTGCGCTTGTGCTCCCCTCTCCATTTCGCCCCAAAGAAATAAAATGGGATTGCCAACAAGGTACCTATTGAGATGAGCATGAACAATATCATGTAAACCTGCATCCATCCTTGCGAAGCAATCCAGTCGACGGCGGTGAACAAGAACAGGAAGGCGACCAGATTCTTGGAAATATTGATCGCCACAAGACTCTCAGCAGCGAGATTGTGATGGCTCTCTACAACATAGGTAATCACAATATTTGGCGCGTAAACAGTCCCGAAAGATACTATCGCTAGGTCAGTGATGGTTGAATGCAGACAAAAGAGTGACATACCCATTCCGAAGCCGAAAGCAATGGCAATCCAGTGCAGCTTTTCGGAGCATGCAAAAGCTATTAGAATGCACCCAGCTGGTGCAATCAACGCGCCTGGTATAAGGGATATCAGTCGCTGCTCTGGATACACGGCTCCATCCTGCCGCCGAATCACAGCTGCGGTAATCAGGTCAGCAACATATCCACCCATGAAGCAGCCCGCTATGAAACCGACGATTGCGGAGATCTGCATTAGACCTACTCCAATAGAAGAGAACAGGTACGGTGGTGCGAGAAGCAGACTCGGAAAAGCAAAACTAGAATGTCGTCAGGCTATGAGTGAGGACATATATTTAGAATGGCAACCTACATGAGGATGACCTGAGCCGCTAGAGAAGTTCCATAAATGAATACGGCAAACAAGATGCTTGGATCCAGAAGCATCTTTAAAGGGCGTAGAAATATCTCGAGAAGGCCGGCGCTATAATTCGTTGTGATAATACTGGTCCATATGCTTAGCCATGGCTTGGGTACGACCTTGACGTGGTGTTGACTGATGACTTCTGTTCTGATGGTGGTTTCCTTTCCAATTCGTGCATTCGTCCCATGCTGGCAATTAGATTCAACAGCATTGGAAGATGCCTCCGGTCTGATGAAGTTGGACTCAGGGTAGAGTAGGTAGATGGCAACTAAGTTCGCGCCAGCCAAGGCTGCGCAAACCCACATGTAGTCAATCCAGCCGCCAGGACTATACTGTACCATGAACGAAGCGATGAGTGGGCCTATGGCTGTCGCTGTGGATACGAGAATCGTGTAACTGCAGAAAAGCTACTTAGTACTAATGCGGTACGGAGACGCCGTCTGACTTACCCAGACATCATGGCAGCGCGTTCATGAAGGAAAAAAATGTCAGAGACTATACCAGGGACAATACTCTGTGTTGTAGTTAGCTTCAGTTGTTTAAGTACGTGAGAGCGTCTATTTACCTCTCCGGCAGCGGCGGCGAAGCCAGACAAGCATCTTAAAGCCAATAGTCCTGTGAAAGTTGTCGTCTTGGCTGTTCCGATGAGAATACCAAAGAGCATCAGCGTTGCGAGGAGCAGAGATGCTCGTTTCCCATATTTGACACCAAGCGGCACCCATACAAGGTTACCGATGCCCAGAAGGAGGAAGTTGTACTGTTTGACGCGTAAGCACCCCTATATACCCACGAACATGCACTCGGTTCAATTCACTAACAGTCAGAACACCATTAACTTGATTAGCCGATTTTTGAAACTGTGCCTCCAGGGCCGGTGTCGCGACAGAGAGACCGGAACTCGCAAAATTGCCTGTAAAGTTGAAGAAAGCGGTGGCAGCAAACGCTATGAGTTTCAACTTGCAAGGCCATCGCAATGGATCTCTGTCGTCGTCACTCGGTTGCGGCAAGAGAGGCAACCCGTGGT
The DNA here is from genome assembly GCA_020744315.1 of Curvularia eragrostidis. Taxonomy (NCBI): domain Eukaryota; kingdom Fungi; phylum Ascomycota; class Dothideomycetes; order Pleosporales; family Pleosporaceae; genus Curvularia; species Curvularia eragrostidis. The sequence goes on along the minus strand of JAIRCK010000040.1, from coordinate 10,319 downwards.
GATCAGAGACGATGGTATGAGTAATGACATTTCTATCGAGCTGTGAAGAAGTCATGCTGATGTGAAAGAGAGTAGTGAAGAATCAAACAGGCGGCTAAACGAAACTCGCTACTTTTTCGAAAGAGGAGTTGCAACAACGCTAGATTAACCTCGCGCAAGATTGGGGAATCTGGGGTACCCCACTATCTTCTATATCCCCGAACATGCGGATAAGCGGTGGCACAGATAAGGTCCAGACCCTAGACAGATTTCCCACCGGGGAGTTAGGAGCACGATATAATGGATTAAAACGGTCTTAGTGCCATTATATGACGCTTTGCTGATGGGCTAAGGTAGCGGGCAAAGATAAGCCTATGGTAGCGGAAGATACTAGCCTAACACATACAAGTAGTGCAAATGAATGGGCTGTTTGGATATTGCGGGAAGCAGGTAATGGAAGACGCTTGGTTTCGGGCTGTAAGCGAGCTTATTCAAGGGAAGCCCTACTGAGGTAGGGCGATAGACGTCATATACTTATCGGAAAGCAAAATGTTATTTGTAGAATCGAATAATTTAGTACGGGAAAGAAGCTCCCGTCTATCAGTTGAGATAGCTTTCTTCCAGAGTTCACAACACATTCAACCCTGAGTATCTACTCAGAAAGTTAAGATCAGCTGGATTTAAAAGCTCGCCCGAGCCAAGCCCCAAGTGTAAGTCTGTTGAGTCGTAAAAATGCAAGTGTTCGTGCGACTGTGAACCATCAGAGTACGCTTGTATGGCAAATCTTTCGAGCGGAAAATTAGGCAGGCCAGAGATGTCGAATCCAGAATGGCTCTCTGACATATCTACAGATTGAGTTAGAAAGCGGCATTCCAGGAAAAACGCAACATACATACATATCACTGACAGCCAGTTTGAGAGTACGGAAGTATACCGAACACACTTTTCTGCCATTCTGTTCCCTTTGAAAATTAAGGAAAGGCATTCCGTTGCGCAACGAAGAGACTCCATGGACAGATGCAACTCTTCCATCACCAATGGCTGGTTATATATCTTTGTTTGATGCTGAATGAGTAGCGCGGAATATAGGACAAGTGATGCATTGAAAACTACAAAAGTGTGTTAGCCCTTGAGGGGTATTCGATGGCTCTGAGTGATTTACCATAATAAAGTGAAAACCACCACGCTCCAAGCAGATGTCGAGACGGACTGTTATGTCTCAATGCCCAGCTGGTGATTTCGACGATACTTGTTGCCGACTGAACACAAAGCTGGACACTATTGGCACCGACCTGCCGCAGTCTAGCTAACTGCAAAGCATCTACCTGAGATACTCCCAGGCTCTCCAAATACATACAGAGGATTGGTCTGTGTGCAAGTATACGCAGATTGAGAAATCTCAGCGTTAAGATGATGCGCAGCCGCATGGCCCCGGACTCGTCCGGCTCTCGTTCCAGTTCTTCTGATCTGATCAATGATATCTGCTGTGGTAGGTCGCGTTGCCACGAGAAGAACCTTTGCTCGCATTTGAGAAGGTAGGAGGCAGTCTCGAAAACATCAATCTGATTTCCGCATCCTATATTGCTTCCGTATAGGATATCGAAGACATCGGTCATAATCCGGTAAAGCGTTCTTCAACTTGTTAGATTCAGAATAACTCCATCAAATTCTACACACTAACATTGTTGCTGTAAAAAACTGCACACTGGCTTCATCTTCCGATTGCGAGTCCGCGAGCGTCTGGGGAAGCTCAATCTTAACAAACTGCTCTGGGATGGAAATAGGTCGTCCCATTGTCATGCTTAGTGTTCTGAGCAAAGTTAGAATAGATGATGAAATATTAGGCGGTACTTTCCTATCGAGTATGACACATCCATACCAAGTCCTTTTGCGGACCTCGCGTTCGAGAGGCGGATACTGCTGGAGAGCAACAGAAGAGTGCAAGCCCAATTGGTAAGCTGCCTTCATAGCAAGACCATGGAGGTTCCATGTCTCAATCGAACGTTCAGAACCTTGCAGGTACTGGCTCATCAAGAGTAAGAGTTGAACTAAGCATTTTCCATCAGGGCTACGAATGAAGAGAGTGAGGGTACATCTACATACCAATTTCGACGCTAGTGCCATGCCGTATCTGTCGATCACAAAGAGCCGAAGCGCGGCGAAAGTAGACATCTGACTTGGATGTACGCTCCTGTGCAGATAGCGTTACGTCATGGCCTATATTAACATTTGTTGCCATTGCAAGGACTACATTGAGCAAACCAAGCCATGACCTACGCACGGAGACGATGTTTGTTGTGGTAAGCTGCCGATATGTTTGGAGAAAGCTTTCTTTGTCGATGTACGGGAAGAGAATACCGGTCGAATTGAAATAAAGCTCTATGAGTTGGAGAGTATCTTCCTGCGGTGGCAGTATGAATGGTTCTGTTCCAACAGAGACAGCATCAGGATAGTTAGTATGAACAGGTACCGGAGATGGGGGCCGAGATATACGCGGGATGTGGCTTGTCATGGTATATTCCTCTGGAGATATTGGGATGCCCACTGATGTTGCCTTTTTCAGAATCGCGGTTGTTGTCTGAACAATTCGACGTGTAAATGCGATGTTGGAGGATGGGCCTATGTCTTTAGTCAGTTGGTCAGAACACGGATTATTCCATAAATAATCTTGTTACCAAAATAGTTCGACTCTTCTTCATCTGTAAAAATCATTGAGCCCATTCCGTCAGTCGAGTCTCCAAGATCGGCTAGATTTCTTGCACTACCCTCCATCTGCGAATGTGGGACATCGCCGAGAATCTTAGACGATTGTGACTCAGAGGACGAATGTGTAGCGCAATTACTTTGTGCGTCTTCGATTTTGTTCACTCTGGTAGACAATCCAGTAAACCCATTTTCGAGACAAGTGAGCCGAGCTTGGAGAGCGTCTATGAGTCTGCCATGGAGTCAGATTGGAAGGACTGTTGGCAACGCCTTATCGTTAGCCAATAAGAGACTAACCCTCTGGAAACAGAATTCTTGGTCAAAATACTCGTATTAGAATATGTACATTCAAGATTGTGATCTTTGCAAACGGAACACTTCGGTCGTAATCCATCGCACTGTTCAAGTCACTTAGCGATCAGCGGCCCTGCTGAGGCAGACTATAGTATGAAGTCGCGAAGATGCGTAGCTTATCGGTCCAGGCGCAGGGTGCTTTCACTTACACGTGATTTGCGCTGTCTGCAACTTGTGCATGCAATTGTAGCCCTATTCCTCTTCGCTGGCCTTGCTTCGGCACTATCGTCGGCTAGTGTTGAGACGCCGTTTGGGTGGCGATCACCGCTAAGATCTGGAGATGTCATTGTCTCATGAGGTCGGAACATCCTTCCGATCTGAAATGACTAAAGTCGAAAGATACCAAAAGATGTCACCTCCCTAGCGGATTCGCTACAACAGCACACCGCGGATTTAAAGACTGAGAATGTATTGCTTTCTTCATAAGAGGTATTGGCCCCACATTTCGTCCGCCTAACAGTGCCGGCACATCCGGGCTCTTCCACTGCTATATCGGACCGAATTGTTAAACTCCCCGCCAATTACCACCGGCTAGAAATGGTCACGAGGGTGCTTGAAAGACACTACAAGTAGAGTATGCCATGCGGGCCAGCTATATAGTGTTCACTTGGTCAGACGATCAATCAATCAATCAGAGTAGCTGTATTCTATCAGAGATCGAGCTATCATTGGTGCCTAAGATGGTCACGCTTCGTATCGAAAAGCTGCCTCCTACCAAACGAGGCTACGCTCCACCCCATGCTACTGCCCCACATGAAATGCTTCTGATATCTTTCAAGTACATTACCATGATAGTATAGCATGTCGTCTTTCACACATCAGAACGGTAAGCATGAAGACCATATGAGCAATGCAACATGAGGTTGCGCTGCATCTGCCGCCACCCCAAAGATTATTAGCCCACATGCATATCTCAACCGGGAAGCTCCATAGGAGCGAACTGCCCAGGATACATGTTCCCTCTCTTCACGTATCTATCCAAAATTGCCAGTGTATCTTGATCACCTGAATCCTGAGCAACATCGTATGGCGTTTTACCCTCTCCATTTGCTTGTAGAGGATTTGCACCACGCATACATAAAAACTCGGTAATGGCTGTGCGGATCCCCAAATCCCACTTCAACGAGCCTGTCCAAAACCTGACAGCCTGATGGAGTATCGTTGTACCGGTCACGCCAATGGGACTGTTGATGTCCCAGCCCTGCATGAGTAAAATATTCAATGTTGCAATCATTCGATTCTGAACAAACAGGCTGGAATCTTTCTCAGACTCTGCTATAGTCTTCATCAACCACGACCGACTCATCACTTGCCCAGCCAAGGTCGACCACGAATCGGGGTCTGATGGTCTAGCTCCTTGCGAAATCAAGAACTCTACCATTTCCACTTGGCGAGCGCCAATAGCCAATTTGAGCGGGGAAAGTCTGGTAGAGTATCCGTACGGCACGGCATTGATATCGAAATCAGCACACAATAGGCGCTGCGCCATATCAAGCTCACCAAATAGTGCAGCAAAGTGAAGCGCTGTCAAGCGCTCAGGACTAGTACGCCTCTTTATCTTAGACCTCCAGAAGCTTTTCTTTCGACGGAGTAGGCTGACCAGGGCGATATGATCGCCATTGCAAACAGCCTCTTCGGTTGAGTTTCGGGGTTGACATCCAATCTTGTCCAGGATGTCTTTGCGTGAAAGGGGTTCTCCTTTAGGTGTTGCATTGAGGTCTGTGTATTTGGTCACTTGTGGAAAAGGGAGTGTAGGTGCCACAATCTCTCTCGAGTTATCAATGGAATTGCCTTTGTCTGAGCGTCTGTATTCCGGTAATGTACTCTGGGGTGAGTGAGTAGTCGATGTGCTGGACAGTACTGAAATTCCATAATTAGGCAAAGCAGGGCTGTGAGGATGGTCGTTCTTGGAAAAGTCTTTGAAACTTTCGACAAATGTTGCTGTACCTGCAGTGATCCCCAGACCTGTATGCTCAACCATCGGACGTTGTGTCAACAATACTGAGTATTCAAGATGCTGCACCTTGCTACCCAATGACTCTTCAACCTTTCGTATGGCACTTTCCCTCCAGTCTTCAGGTATAATCGCCAAGTACGACTTTGCACGAACGCGGTTGTTGAGCAAAACGTATATGTGAGCCATAAGCGCCGTTGATTCGAAGCATGAAATGTTCTGTTTGCCAAGTAGTTGCCGTCGAGCCTGCAATGCGTCCTCGCAGCTGATGCGTGCTTCATCTAACCGATCCGTGCGGATGTATAGTTGCGCTAGGAGGTGTGTTGCATCGGCTTTGAGAATACGCCACTTGTTCGAGTTCGTTGATTGTCGGATGAATTTCAATATAGCGACCTCTGCGTCGGCCAGCGATTGCGTGTGAAATGCACAGATGGTGAGCCTATAATGCAAATCGAAAATGTCGCAAAATGCTCGTTGTTGATGCGAGAGCTGTCGCAATAGCTGGAGAACTTCTTGGAAAAGAGTATAGGCTTCTTTCCAGTCTTGTACCTCGAAAGCTTGGATGCCTGAATCAAGAGCCGCCTTCGCGAGGTCTGTTTCAAGATCATCTTCATTGAAATCTTCTGCTAAGTTTTTGGAGCTTGTAGAAACAGGTCGGTCGTGATCATGATCGTGATGGTCTTGTCGTATGGTGTCGAGAATCTGGAGCCATTGTATAACCTCGGAATTGCTATCCGTTAACGTATGGCCTTCGGCATGGGATGCAGTAGAAGGTCCGATTGGGAGCATCGTTGTGCCTTTCGCAAGATTTGCAGTGAGGTAATCGCAAGGAAGACTCTGACAGTCCGACAAGACTGGTGGGTCAAGACAACCACCCTGCCTTGTGAGTGGTATTAGGTTTCATCAAACAAGTGGCTCTCAATCCGAGCCTTATCGCACACTAAAAGGCAGTGCATGCATATGCTAGCACACGCGATAGCTTGAATATCTGGCAGTGAAGTGCACCAACGAACGTGGCGCAGCAAACGGGTATGTTTAGAGCTTGTGTTTTCATGCGAATTTGCCATCATCTACGTATACACTTGATAACAATGATGAAAAGACGCTCAAAAACTATTATCTCATCCTTCTGAATTCTGCCTCAAAGGCCTGGAGTTACTTCTAAATATCAAGTCCATCTTCTTCTGTGTAGATCAGCTCCTCTCATTCCTCCATCCAATGAAAGTGTGGGAAGCTAAAGCTGGAGAGCAGGTGGGGAGCCATTTCAGCCACGAACCATTTTTGTACCATCAGCCCCCAAACTCACTGTAGTTTCGCTTCTGTAAAAGGTCTAGGCCATTGGCATAACTTCATTTGAACCACTAAAATGCCTATGCGGACGCCCTTTCGCATGGTGGGGTATTCCGCCATGCAATCCGGAGGCTGAGTTCATTTTCAGCTGATATATCGACATGGAAAAAACGTCAGTGGCTTACAACGGCGTACTAGAAGACACATGATACGATGTGTCTCATCCCAAAATGAGTGAGCTGAAAAGTTGTCCGATAGGAAACGCAGCGCTCGTTCGCCCACCATACATGCAACTTCCATCGACTTGTGTAACATGTGACAGTAGGCGATGCAGCGCAGCCCAACTCTCACATCCGTAGGAGGCTATGTAGTTCCCTTCTAGAGCTGGACTTCATGATTCGCAAGTCTGCGGCATATCTAGAGGCTTATGTAATTCAAAACTTCGGTTAGTCCCATCAGCATTTTTAGTAGCGCTCCACTTTACAACTTTCAGATACTGACTCCAGTTCACAACCGTTGTACTTCAAGATTGCTCTTATTGCTTTTTTAGTTGAGCCCGACCGAGTTAAGCTGAAACTCGAGCGCAACTAAATAGGCTCTGGGGGATTCGCGGGCTGCCTACTCAAATTCTCATGTTTATCTTTCGGCCCTTTCGGGACTCGATTAATTAACTCTTTCAAAATCTGAATTTCACCTCTAAACAACATAATACACGCACGATTGTTATAGTCCAAGATGGACAACATGAAAAGGCCATTGTCAACAGAAGCGAATCGCCTCGTGTCCGATCATGAGGCTGCTAGACCATCAGGATGGATATACAAACGACCAAAGATTGGGCCGATCATTCTTCCTTGGTATGCTTCGCCTGAGATGCAATTGATTTTGGTTTCCTTCGTGTGCTTCCTATGTCCTGGTAAGACATACTAAGTTATGTTACATAATAGGCCACTGACACGATAGGCATGTTCAATGCTCTCAACGGCCTTGGAGGAGCGGGACAGCTTGACAAAAACGCTAACGCCAGTGACGCCTCCAACTGTGCGCTGTACGCGACCTTTGCTGTTGTTGGGTTCTTTGCTGGAACTATCGTCAATACGCTGGGTATCCGCATTTCTCTAAGCTTTGGTGGCCTAGGGTACAGCGTATATGTGAGTGCCTACTGGTGCTTCAACCACAACTCCAACTTTGGCTATGTCGTCTTCTCTGGAATATTTCTAGGATGCTGTGCAGGGATTTTGTGGTCTGCTCAGGGTAAGATAATGATGTCATATCCCACCGAAAGGCAAAAGGGCCGTTACATCTCCTGGTTCTGGATAATTTTCAACATGGGTGCAGTGATTGGAAGTGTGGTAAGCAACTGCGTTTTTTAATGATCATCGCTGGTTTAGAGCTATGACAAATCTGTGAAGATATTACTCTGCTAACGTTAGGGATAGATCACACTCGGTCTGAACATCAACAACAGCGATGCCAAAACCTCGAAATCTATCAGCGACTCTACCTACATCGGTTTCCTGGTTCTTACACTCATGGGTGCTGCTCTTTCTTGGACATTAGTCGATGCTAAACATGTGGTGCGTCACGACGGGTCCAAGATCATTTTGATGAAGCATCCTACATGGAAGACTGAGATCCTTGGCCTCTGGCAGACACTTCGGACCGACTTCTACATCATACTTCTCTTTCCTATGTTCTTCTCTTCTAACTGGTTCTACACATACCAATTCCAAAACGTTAACCTTGCAAAATTCAACGTGCGTACACGAGCTTTGAACAGCACTCTCTACTGGTTAGCTCAAATTTTCGGAGCTCTCATCTTCGGTTATGCTCTGGATTTCCCGAATATCAGAAGGAGGACCAGAGCAAAGATTGCTTGGGGAACGATCTTCGTCCTGACTCTTGCTGTCTGGGGCGGAGGATATGTCTTCCAGAAGCACTACAATAGACATGACGTGGATAGTCAGACACCGGCAGGTGCTAAACATGACTGGACGTCGGCTGAATACATAGGGCCAATGTTTCTCTATATAGCCTACGGTTTCTATGATGCTGCATTTCAGACGTGCGTTTATTGGTAAGCAGCCGTCGACATCGAGTATGTTATTTTTGCTAAAGAGGTGAAGGTTTATGGGCGCCATTACTAATAATGGCCGCAAGCTTGCCAATTTTGCAGGCTTTTACAAAGGTATTCAATCTGCAGCCGCAGCTATCAGTTGGCGATTGAATGGAATGAAGGTTCCGTACATCAATATGTTTACGTCGTGCTGGATTTTGCTTGCGGGCAGTTTGCTTGTTGCGCTTCCGGTTATGATTTGGAAAATCAAGGACACTGTACCCATTGAGGAAGACCTCAAATTTACAGATGAGATTGCAGAGGACATCATTGATTATGTGGATAGTTACCCTCTCGCATAGCCGCAGAATACAGAGATATTATATGTTGCGGGTTTTTACTTATAGCTGATTATGTGAAGGGACGAATAGTCTTTTTGAACAACCATATGGTCTGAGAGACATGAACAAAATAACCAGCCACGGCTTGCCAACCGCCTTGCTACGTGAAGATGAGACCCTTGATAAGGCTAGGTGCTTCAAGAGTAACCTTATTCATCAGTTGTTTGACAGCGGAGGCAGAGTATGTTCACTATAACCAAACTCCTGTAGTACAGAACGTAATAAGCCTCGACATTAGACTTAAGGTTCTATAGAGTCATTTATCGAAAGATATTTATGGTAAGGCTATATAAGGTCTTAGTTGGCTAATGCAGTTTACGCATCTATCTATATATATAATTTTATTGGTATTAGTCGGTTAGGAGCCTTGTAGCTCTTTGCCTTTACTAGCGCAAGTCATTCCAATTTAGCTATTATCCCCTGTACTTTCTTCTTTACAAGTGACGCAATGTTACAATCCTACCTCAAGCAAAACTTAGGCAATCCCATAACTCTTAAGATAGTAGGGATATTATACGAGTGCACTGCAAGTCCTAAAAAAGCATTCTCATTCGTTGAGAAGATGTCCTCTCTTACTAATTACTTCGTTGCCATATGCTTGTTTCAAGTCTTAAGAAGATAACTTATCAAAAAAGTGTGTTTGAGGTATTAGTCAAGAAGACTCATTTCTAATGTAGATGATTTGAGTGGTAGAGTAGGTAACAAAGATCAATGGTGAACGATGGAAAAGGATGAAGACGTAACAATGCCCTTCGCTGCTTACCTTTTGACCTAGCCTTACCTTACTTCAAGGACATACTATGAGAGCATATATTTTAGAAAGGGACTTCATGCTAAGATGTAATACCAATCTCGCAGTAAATGTTATTATTGGCTCGGGGGAGCTACTACACTCTTTTCTTTATTCACTTGCTACTGTCTATACTTCGCCAAAATTCACCATTACGCCACAAAATTATAGAGAGAATGGGAATAGAAAGAGATTTGGGAGTATCTACATACCTCGTTCCCTGATTTGAGTTAGGTTTGTGTCAAGAACCGCTAAATGTAATCATTGTATAAAACTTATAAAATAGATTGCTAAAAGCCATGACGTGAAGAGATGAAAGTCCATTCGTCTCTACACCAATCATATGCACTTATATCTTATGCTAGCTTATACATTGATAGTAGAAGGATTGTACTATTAAGCAGGTGTAACTGAGATGTCATTTACCCAGACTTTTCCGGTGATCTTTTCATAGAAATATAGTCGAAATGCGCAAAACGCCTGACGTCGAACCTATCTTTGCCGCTGGAATAACGATAGTAGTTCGAGACCAGGCTGCGCTTTGGATAACGTGTTGGATCAGTAAGCTGGCCAGATCAGTAAGCTGGCCGCCCCACCCAACATGATGCGACGCTCTGCGCAGTTGATCCACAACAGCGTAATAAAATAATATAGAATTGAGATATATAAATTATTATTTAGCTTTACACATAGTGCGAGTGTGTCCTTGAATATGGCACTTCGTGCACGTTGGCGGCGCGCGCCGACGCCGCTCACCAGCCTGACTCTGGCTAGCCTCCATGACCACTGTTT